>JADLZL010006008.1:0-81785 GCA_015844335.1 Chrysopogon serrulatus | reverse complement strand
GCGAATGCTTATTTGTTCTTTCTGTTTTTATGCTCTTATTAGCATTCAAAACGCACCCTTGATTTTGGCTTGGCTACAAGAGAGGCCATAAGCTATTGAGCATGTCATAATATCACAGTTTGCTAACTCAACGAATAAATTGGCCACAATCTACCTTGCAATAATCAGGTGTAGAATAATATCACAGCTTTGCTAACTCAACAAATAAATTGGCTAATATACCTTGCACAATCAGAGTGTAGATTTATTACCAGAAAAAGCACCAGCACCCTGAGTTCTCAATTTCAGGTTGATACAGTCAGAGAAGCTAAGCAAAGTAACTCCTGAGATTGACAGTCAGTGTGATTTAATAGGGTAATGAAACATTCTTAGAAGAGATTATAGCATATTTAGAACACTGAATAACAACTGCTAGTCAGCACAACACAAATTCATCTGCAGGTTGGAGTGAATTTACTTGATTTATTTGAGAAGCAGAGATAGTCATTGAAGTAAAGACTAAAGAGATTTCCTATGTGGCACAGTTCGTAAAATAAGACCCTTCAGGTTATTTCATTACTACTTCCATTGCACAACAGAAATCTAGAGTTTTCGTTATCCCTTGCACAGACCACTGCCTCAACCAGGTTTGTGCAACAACAGCAGCAGCTGCAGGAAAAGGATGGGAAGGGTGGGTAGGCAGATGGATCCAAATCCATAGTCAAGAACGGGGGGAGCAATGAACCCACGAAGGCCTGATTCGTTCCTTAGTAAATAACTCGTTGCAGAGATAAGGGAAAGGGAAAGGCAAAAAAGAAAAAGAAGCTGTTTACGGGCCGTAGGCATCAGGGCCGGGCCGGGCAATGAGGCCCACAAGGCCACTCGTCATGATCTCGCTGTGTCGCGCGCACAGGCCACACGGGCCCCAGGCCCCAGCCACTACATGCGGGCCCCACCCAGTGGCGCGCCGCGTCATCCCAGACCTTTCGGCACTCCCTTTCCCTTCCTTCCTCTCGAAGGAAGGCAACCAACAAACAGGAGGGAGTGGAGGGAGACAGAGGAGGAGCATGAAGCGCTGAGGGCGGCCGCAAAGCGAGCGCGCTGAGTGGAGGAGTTGGAGGATTGGAGCACCCCAGGGCTAGGGCTAGGGGTTTCTCTTCGCCACCCGCGCCGCCCGTCTTCCTCCGGTATCGGCATCGCCCTCCCCCTTTCCTCCGTTGCTCCGTCCCTACTTGTAGATACATCGGTCTGTCCGTGGCTTTCGTACGGTTTTTTTTTTCTTTTGGGTTCCTCTCCATAGAGGGTAATTTGCCCGCGGATTAGATGGATATATCCTGTCTTGTCCTGCGACCCCAATCCGTTCCGTTCTTGGCCTTTCCCTAGTTGCGCTGTTGCCTCCTCCCTTTGAATCGTTGATCTACCGTGTTCCATCCTCTTGTTAAGTTTATTATCCGAATCTGTTGTTAAATGGTAGGGAAGTTTAACATCAGATCAGTAGCCACAACCTACAACAGGACTCTCAATATCGCCACATTACTTGATCTAGAATAATGCCTTCCGCGACGGGACTAGCTCATTTTACTTCTGCATGTTCCCGCTGTTTGTGTGTACTGCATGCATCATTTTCATCATTTGCTCCTAACAATGTGTTTTCACGCATCATTCTCCATCCATTTGCATAGTTAATTTCTTTATGTAAATAAATTTAATTTTATCAATTTATTCTGTTGGGGTCGGTCTTGTTGATAAACAATGATGATGTATGCATGAGAGATAGATCAAGGCTGAATAGTTTGCAAATGATGTGCTCCATGCTAGGCCTTTTATTTCCTTTTTACTAAGTGAAATAAAAAACGGAACCTGTCCCTGTCCTTGTTCTGTTTGTTTTTTTATTTACTCCTATTTCGCTGTTAAAATTTAAAAATTTTATTTATACATTAGAATCTTTTAGTCTCACATGTATTGTTGTATATCTGTTATGCCAGTGTCCATCCGTCATGGTGAGGAAGAAAAGAATTGGCCCGGGGGAGAGTTCCGGGAGGTTTCTGAGCGCCTGAGCAGGGCTCCTCACAGCGCCCTCAGGCAACTCAACAGTGCCCGTGGTGGAGGGCAACACCAGGGCCACGGTGGATATCAGGCCGCGGAGCCGCCACAGCACCCAGGTGGTGGGCCACCTGAGTATCAACCGCGATGACTACCAGGGACGCGGTGGACATCAGGGACGGGCGGTCCATCTTCACAGCTTCCCTGCTGGCGGTCCGCCAGAGTCTCAACCGCTGTGGCTACCAGGGACGCAGTGGATACCAGGGCCATGGCGGGCCACCTTTCACAGCATCCCTGTGGTGGGCCACCACCTGTGTCTCAACCGCAAGAATTATCAGGGACGCAGGTCCTCCGCCCCAGAGGGGAATGCCGCAGCCATACCGCAGGCAGGCATGTAGCAGGTAGTGTTGACCAAGTGTTCCTTCAGGTCCATCTAGACCAGTTCCCCGAGCTGCACCAAGCCCCAGATGTCCAACATCAAGCCCCCCTGTGGTGGCAACACCATCACCACCGGAGCTGGCTCGTCCCTCGCAACCCAGGAAGGTCGAGGTGAGCACTGGACAAGTCCAGCAACAGCTTCAGCAACTTGTGATTCATGACCAAAGTTCAGGCAGCCAAGCTGGTCAGGTGGCACCAGCGCCAAGCAAAGTTGATTCTATTGCGCCTGGCAAGGGGCAATGCATGGGTCCAGGTGCATCGTGAAGGCAAATCATTTCTTTGCTGAGCTGCCTAATAAAGACCCCCTTCACCAATACGATGTAAGCCCATAATAAGATGATCATAATTCCTCTATAGTTTTAAAAAATATGAGATTTCTGATAATCAGCCTATTTTCATCAGGTATCAATAGCGCCTGAGGTTACTTCACGCAGGCGCCAATCGCGGCGCTGTCATGGGAGAGCTTTTGTTAACCTTTATAGACACTCCCATTTGAGCGGGTGCCTGCCTGCATAATGATGGAAGGAAGAGTCTTTATACAGCTGAGCATTGCCGCTTTTTCGAGGACATTCGAAATTACTCTGCAAGATGAGGAAGTAAGTCTTGGTGGAGGTCAAAGGTAATGTTGTGTTGTTGTTCTGTGCTTAAAACATATTGAAAATTTCCTACTGACATTCCTTCTGTTTTAAGGCGCCAGAGGGGTATTTCGGTGGTGATCAAATTTGCTGCTCGCGATCTCCACCACCATCTGGCTATGTTTCTAGCTGGGAGGCAACTAGATGCTCCTCAAGAGGCTCTTCAAGTAATTTGACATTGTGCTATGTGAATTGCCTACCACCAGGTAATTTTTTGAGCGAATGGTATTTTGGTAAGAGTTTTTTTTTTTCCTGTGGCAAAATTCCATTGTAATTTGCATTTTCCCTGTGTAGGTATTGTCCTGTTGGTAGATCATTTTATTCTCCCAACTTAGAGACGCCAGTATCTTGGTGAAGGTTTGAAACTTGGCGTGGTTTCTACAAAGTATAAGGCCCACACAGATGGGTCTTTCTCTGAATATTGCTAGATACCATTGTTCCCTTTTTTTTTTGTTTGGGGGGGGGGGGGTGTCATATCTACCTTCCAGTTTTCACACTTGGATACATGACCGTGACAATTAGGAACACACTATTTTCTAGATCATGATGCCTTTGGACGTAGTTTGTGGCATCATTATTTGGTCTTATCTGAAATATTGAGTTTGCTGGATTTTCTGTTGTCGCATATGTCCCTCTACTGCATTTTTGAGCCCCCTCCCTGTGATTGATTTTGTTGCTCAGCTTCTTAACCGAGATATCTCAGTTAGACCATTGTCTGATTCTGATCGAGTGAAGGTTTGATTAATTACCCTTCCTTTCCCTCGTAAAAAACTTTGGTTTATGCTTCACACCTTCCATTTGACTCTTCTTCTTTGTATAGATTAAAAAAGCCCTACGAGGTGTTAAAGTCGCAGGTCACACAATCGCGGAAACATGCGCGTTATCCTCTGGCCTCACTTCACAAGCAAATAATGGAGATATCGTATGCATGTTCCCTAGCTTCATGAGTTGATATCATAAGTATAATCCGCCTGACAGGATTTCAATGATTTTCCTGTGATAGATTCCCTATTGATGATCGTGGGTACTGTAAAGACTTGGTGCAATACTTCCTGAGACTTATGGCTTTTAGTATTCAGCACACCACTTTACCTTGCTTGGTGGGTAATCAGCAAAGACCAATTTATCTGCTCTATGGAGGTTAGTCTTCTTTCTAGCTGTACTGCAATTGCTGTATTAATTATTGCACTATGTTTATCTATGCATTTGATTTCCAAATGCTATATCCAACTTCAGCATGTTTTATAAGATGCTTATGGCTTTGAAATACCAGGTCTGTAAGATAGTTGAGGGACAGCTGCTACTCAAAAACCACTCAATGAGAAATGAACAGATCACTGCTTCTACTGAGAGAGTGACTTGCCAGCGCCCCAAGAGCGAGAAAGAGACATATTGCAGGTGATTGCGATCATATTTCTTAGTTTGACTAAGGAATAGCAGTAGTAGTAGTATCTTGCAGAAGTAGCAGCAGTGCATTTTATACATATACATTCATAAAATGAGAGTTGCTTGATGAATAAATATTTGTGCAAAACTATATATTATGTGAAGGCTGCCATCTATTATTATTAAGTGTATTATATCATGATTATATATAAGGACATGGAATATTCTGTTTCTTTTGTTGTTTAATTAATTAGCTTTTGCCTTCACAAATGTAAACCAATGAACTGACGATTCTAAATCAGTTTGCCTTACCTATCTGATCAGACTGTGCATCACAATGCCTACCCGAGGATCCATATGCCCAGGAATTTGGTATAAGGATCGATGAGCCGCCTTGCATCTGTTGAAGTCGTGGTTTTGCCTCCCCCCCAAGGGTCAGTGAGTTTTCATCTTGATTTAAGTTTTAGCTGTACATAATAGTTGATTTGCATCTTTGGGCATACTCTGACCTGGTATTCTTCTTTCTGTGTAATAGCTGAAATACCATGATAGTGGCAGAGAGAGGGATGTATTGCCAAGAGTCGGCCAGTGGAACATGAGGGATAAGGTATGTCTCATTATGACTATGCTGTCAAGACAAAATTGCTATTTGTTTGAATTTCTTCAGCTGTACTAAATTATTCCCTTATGAAAATATTAGTGGTGAAAATTAAACATGATAAAGATGCAACCCAACCTAAATAAAAATCTCTAGTTTATATTTACACCAAAACTATGAAGTTAGACCTGCAAACTATGATATAGCTGCCAGCCTACCACCCTTGAAGCATGATAGCATGCTTCCAAGCCATTGTCTGATCATTGCATGAGCAATACAATAATGAGATTGTTTATGTAGGCTTGATAGCTACTAATGACTAGTGATGTTTCAAGATGGATTTTTCCACCCCAAACATGGACGGGTTGGGAGCTGGGATAGGAAGCAGAGAAGGGTTTGTTTTCATGCTGCCAAAATGAAAAACAACAACCAAGAATAAGAATAACTTGTTGGAAGTGCTCTGCTCTATCTTGCTAATGCTGCACTGAGGGCGTCCCCTACAGAGTCGGCGACGCCGCCGGGCTGATGTGGCTGACTAAGAAATAAAATAATATGATTTGTTTTCTCTGTCCCAGCTGGTCCCACCTGTTCCTCTCTGTATTTCTTGGATGAAGTGAAATCGCTAGGCGACTAGAAACCTAGGGCGCGGCATTGCCGCGCCTACCGTGAGTCTGCCAGTAGTGGTTCTTTTTTTATCGGTTAGCTCATTGTGGCACAAATTATTGAATTATTTAGATGTAGTGGGTGTTTAGTATTTTCTCCTTTTATATATATGGATATTTGTGTGTTTTGTATTTTTCTTTGAAATTTAAGGATATTAAGTCTTCTGCATTTTTTTCTTTGAAATTTCAAGATATTAATTATATGGCTTTGGCAATTTTAACCTAAATTTAATCTATTT
Source organism: Chrysopogon serrulatus (assembly GCA_015844335.1). NCBI lineage: Eukaryota > Viridiplantae > Streptophyta > Magnoliopsida > Poales > Poaceae > Chrysopogon > Chrysopogon serrulatus. The sequence goes on along the minus strand of JADLZL010006008.1, from coordinate 75,805 downwards.
TCAACCTGTAGCTTGCCGTTTGTTTTTCTACCTATTCCCTTTTTGTTTTCCCATGATCAATCATTAAGCATTTTTTATATTTTCTCGTGATTCTTCTTTTCTGTTTTCCTATTGCGGTAGACAATGGTCAATGGTGGTAGAGTCAGCAGCTGGACATGCATTAACTTCTCACGAAACGCAAGATGGTGCTGCCAGGAGTTTCTGTCATGAGCTGGCTTTTGATGTGCCAAGTATCAGGAATGGTATGTGTGTCACTCAGAACTTCAATATTACCATCTGTTTTTTTATTTTGTTTTTTCTTGATGTTATTTGCTCTTCACATACCCTTTTAGGATTTTGCACTTGAACCTGTGCTGCCCCCTTGGCATGCGAGGCCTGAACAAGTTGAAAGAGCACTAAAGGATGCTATCAAGATGCCATGAACATACTCAGGCCTCAGGGCCGAGAACTTGACTTGCTGATTGTAATACTGCCTGACAATAATGGTTCTCTTTACGGTATGTTTTCTTCCAAAAGGCTCTCGAGCATTTGTTCAATGAATAAACTTCGCAATTAGTGTTCTTTTCATTCTTCAGGGGATCTCAAAAGGATCTGTGAGACAGATCTTGGATTGGTCTCCCAATGCTGTCTGACTAAACATGTTTTCAAGATGAACAAGCAGTATCTTGCAAATGTTGCCCTGAAAATAAATGTGAAGGTTTGTAATTGCACTAACTCTTCTAATCTTTGAATTTAACACCGATTCGTCTCTTGAAGTTTCCCTACTTTTCAGGTTGGGGAAGGAATACGGTACTTGTTGATGCTTTGGCAAGGAGAATCCCCCTTGTCAGTGACATAGCAACTATTATCTTTGGTGCTGATGTGACCCATCCCATCCTGGGGAAGATTCTAGCCCTTCCATTGCAGCTGTAAGTGAAGCCCTATTGTGACAAAGAAATACCAGAATATATGTTATCTTTTTCAGTCAAGTTTTACTCTCTTTTTTTCTCTTTGTGTTTTTCTCCTAGGTGGTTGCTTCTCAAGACTGGCCTGAGGTTACCAAGTATGCAGGATTAGTGAGTGCTCAAGCGCATCGCCAAGAATTGATACAGGATCTTTTCAAAGTATATCAAGATCCCCAAAGGGGGACTGTCTCTGGTGGCATGATCAGGTATGGTCTTTGTTAAGATAAATGAGATGCATCCACTCCTACATGTTTGGATTCCTTCAGATGCACGACTTTTGTTGATTGTTCAGGGAACTTCTCATTTCTTTCTTGAGGGCAACTGGACAGAAACCAAAGAGGATCATATTCTACAGGTTTGTATCCTTTCATGAGCACCTTTTCTGACTGCGATTCCCTGTATATTACACACTTTTTATCACTTTCAGGGATGGTGTCAGTGAGGGACAGTTCTACCAAGTTCTGTTGTATGAACTTGATGCCATTAGAAAGGTAAACTTGATTTGAGTGCATTAGTTTGGTAACTGTCTTCACCTTTATTTTTCTCTGACACCCTAGCGAAACTATGGATATAGGCCTGTGCATCATTGGAGCCCGATTACCAGCCTCCAGTTACTTTTGTTGTGGTCCAGAAGCGCCATCACACTAGGTTGTTTGCTGATAATCACAATGACCAACGTGTTGTTGATAGAAGTGGAAACATACTGCCTGGTTAGTTCTTGATGTGCCTTTTGTTACACTTTGTGCTTAGCTTGTGCGATATGCTTTTTGGGAATAGGCTATCTTCTCTAATCTGTATGCCCTTAAATCTTTCTGAAATATCTGTATGCCCTTAAACTTTTCTGAAATAATAGGTACTGTGGTGGACTCAAAGATCTGCCATCCAACTGAATTTGATTTCTACCTCTGTAGCCATGCTGGCATTCAGGTCAGGTTTCCCTGTCTCATCACTGAATTTCAATTATTTGTTTTATTCTACACTAATGATGGAATTCCTTTTGGGTTACTTTCAGGGAACAAGCCGTCCTGCCCATTATCATGTTCTGTGGGATGAGAACAAATTTACCGCTGATGGGTTGCAAACTCTCACCAACAACCTGTGTTACACGTAACATTTTACTGCTCTATCCAACACACCCCCCTCTTTTTTTTTTTTGTGAGCTCTTTTTAAGCACCGATTTATAAACTTCGATATTGACCTTTTCAGGTATGCTAGGTGCACTCGCTCAGTATCAATCGGTAAGCCCGAATTGACATTGAGTTTAATTTCTTGATCATCACCCACCCACCAATGATGTAGTGTGGGTTGGTAATGTTATGAAACATAATTCTAACCGTTATTTGGATTGCTTGCAGTTCCTCCTGCATACTATGCTCATCTGGCAGCCTTCCGAGCTCGCTTTTACATGGAGCCAGATACCACTGACAGTGGGTCTATGGCAAGCGGTGCTATGACAAGCCGTGGCCCTGCACGAGGGCACGCAACACCCGGGCTGGTGTTGGGAATGTTGCTGTGAGGCCATTACCTGCCCTCAAGGAAAACGTGAAGCGCGTCATGTTCTACTGCTAAAGATTGACGCTGCACTGATGCTGTGAGCTAGCAATTATCGTGTTTTACCTAAGACGAGAGTATTTTTTCCAAGTACCTGCACTGGTATGGTCAGTGGTACGCCGTTATGCACTGCCAAGGTTAATAATAAGAGCTGTGAATTGAGCTTCCTTTTATATATTCTATATGTATATGGTATTGTAAACTGGTTGCCGTAACTTTGTATACTCTTATTAAGAGATGGATTTGTCGTGGATTGGATTGCATTGTTGGAGGCCTTATGTGTGTGCAAACGTGCTGATTGGCCGGTCCTTGCTGGTGAGCAATTGCGTCTCCTTAGTCCTTATAGCATTTTGGTTGCCCGCCTGTGCCGTGTTCGTGTCCAGGCTCCACGCATGTGTCGTGTTCGTGTCCAGGCTCCGCGCATAAATCCTGGTCTTGGCTCTGGGTTTCAACTCTCAGTGCGTACTTTGGATGCCTGCATAAACCCCTGAGCTTGTTTCCTGCTATGCAAAAGTAGCCAGTGAACCTGGCTCTCGTTCTCTTTCATGGAAAAAAAAAGCCCGTTATTTTTTGCCGCTGTAGTCCGAAATAGCTAAATTGTGCCGCTATTTGCGTTCATGCACAATTTTGCCGCTAAAAGTCCGCTAATTACGGTTTATAAAACGCTAAACACCTTGGCCTTAGCTGCTATTTAAAAACATGGTTCTCTTTTTGACGCAGCGTATTAGTAAGCAAATAGTTAGTAGATATTACCTTTATATTTATATTGTACCTTAGCCATTATAAAGAACGAGGACGATGACAGATCGAGCAGTGGACTTTATTTAGAGATGGATCCAGGACGTATGTACGACCACCACGACCACGAATGGTATGTAGTTGGGTCACCATTGATATACCGTTCAATAATAATTAATCACCCCACCGCATCAGTGTTAAATAAATTCTTCATCCATAGTAATCAGTAGGTACGGTACGGTGCCGGCAACTACTGGAGTAGTATGTGTATATATATGATGCAAGCTGCAGCAGACTATGTCAACTCCTCTCCCGTGGCGCAAGCAAGAAGAAGAAATTAAAGATTCTCCGAGGAAGCCAAATAAAAATTGATAAATAAAAATAAATAATCCTTTGGTCGACCGAGATGCATGATGTACATACTATATCAGAGCAAGCTTACCTCTCATCTCGGTAGCCGCCGCCTGGCAGCCCGCTGCTTAATCAATCATCAGTCAACGCAACTTGCCGGTGCTGCGGTGGCGCGGCGCTGTCAAGCTGCGCTTGCACCAGGACCAGGACTTGGTGGCATGCTACTGTTAGCAGCCGTGCAAAGTCATTACCCACCTTTATTCTCCCTCCAACAAAGCAAGTTTTTGTATACAAAAGTTGTCCAACAGATATCGCTCAATGTGCTGATAAGCATTGTGATCGGACACTTTTCCAGAATCGGAATAAAAAATGTGCAATGCGCAGCTGCAGTGCAGCACTCACGAAGCTCCCTGGATGGCGCAGGCTCAAAGTCTCCGTCTGAAGTTATATGTAAGAATCATTCATTTTGAACTCAAATCCATACAAGAAGTTATTACACTGCACAGGACATTGCATGACTAACCTCTTACTACTGAAGCTAATTGGCACTTTGGCGGCAGAAAAAGCAAAATAACTCCCAACCCCAAAACCGACGACGAGAGCCCAGGAACACAGGGACGGCAGTGGTAGGCAGAGCGACAGAGCGGGAGGGAGAGTCTACGGGGGATACGTGCGCACCCTGAGGCTCTCGTAGCGGAGTGGAGCACGGCGACGACCTTGTCGAGGACCTCGCGGCGGCGGCGGCCCCATGAGTGCGACGTGCGCGCCTTGGCGCGCGAACTGGGCGGCGATCTCGAAGCCGATGCAGGATCCGCCCCGGCCGCCAGTGACCAGCGCCGCCTTGTCCCTCAGCAGGTCCGCGCAGAACGGCGACTCCATTGCCTGCCTCACGCCCAGGCAGCGCAGCTGGGAAAAGAAAAAGCTGGCAGCTGCTGGCACTGGTTGTGGTACTCCTTTCTCAATCCGGCCTAAACGGCCTTTCATGGACTTCCCTTCCCTTTCTCCCTTTTTTTCTACAGGCCTTTTCCGTTTGGAGCGAGCCCACTTCAGCCCAGCAAAATCAGGCCCAAGTAAACAATCGCGTATTTATTTCTTATCCTCTTTGCCTGGCGTGTGCACATCAGCGAAGACGAGTTCTAACCACATTCCTTAGCTACGTTGATTCTATTGAGTGAAAAGGTATCAAGACGAATAACCCAAAAATAAGTCACAGTAAATGAGAATTTTCAATTCTTTTTTTACTTTCATCCATATCCATAATATAAAGAACCAAGGGCCAGTAAATAAATCAGATACATATTGCAGTAATTCAACTGCACTCTGCACAGGAGGCTCATCCCTTACTCCTGTTTGGGAAATTTACTAATATAGGCACAGCAGACTGCTAAACGTCTCCGCTTACTCCTTTTGCCGTCTCAGATCATTACTGCTACCAGAGGTTTTGCAGGGATCCGATCACCTAGCCGGAGCTGAAAACACATGGTAATAACAAAATTGCAGAAAAGCTGTTGTCGTAAAACAATATGTTTTATAGATCGAAATCAGCCAGATCACCGATTTTCAAATTTTTTATTACCTACTGTACGTAATTTAGTATGCGGATACAGTTAGGCCATTTCAGAAACTTCAGTGATCAGTAGAGCATGGGAATCAATACTTTTGCTTTTACAGATCCACAAGTTCATGGAGCCAAACCACCTTCGTATTTCTATGTGACCATGTCCCTCCTTAATTAAGACAGCAAATGCTCTCTTCGGGAAAAGTACTTCATGTTTACAAACCCAACAAGCTAAAACATTGCCAGAGAAGATTGCACAGCCATCACAGGACGAGGACCAGGCTCACAAACTAGATTAACTAAAACTTTCCAAGTCATTGGCAAGGAACACTCGGCACAATCAGCAGCATAGCCTTAAAAGACATGGAAAACATGGCCAGATGGCCTCACCACCAAGAGCACAATCACAAGATATTAAAGGGAAAATGCACACAGGCCAGGGGAAGTGGGTCTCAAAATATACATAGCACACACTAAAAGCAAGACAAACTTTGAGGTCGGATAACTTCATAACCCTCTTTGGTAGCACTCCAATATGATCTAGATAAGCAGGCAGTGTCGAACTGATGACTACTAGATAGTGACAATAGCATATTTGGACGACCAACAGGATCTGCATGTAGAGAGCGTTCCTCAGTTGTGTGAATTGCTGGAAGCATGAAACAGTGTGGTTTCCAAAATTTATCTAATTAATAGACATTGTATGTGAGAAATTACAACACAATTTATCAGCTTCTGAAAGTGAAAATTGTCTAAGAATTTGTCAGTAATAAGAGAACATTATAGCTCCCTCAAAAACAAAAGTAGAGCCTTAAAATGAAAAGCTGTTATTTGCCAGTGATCTATACAAAAATATGCACAGGAAATCAGTCATTTTTCAACATCTAGCAGAGATTGTGAATCATTCATAAAGGTGGAGGTAGTCCACATGGTTGTCAAAAAAAGCAAGTGCTCAAGGTTTCAAGTGGATGGTTAATTCATTATGATAGGGCATCAAACTGTTTCCGCATAAAAAGTGCCTGATCATGAGATGGTACCTTTATATTTACACTACCAACTTTAGAGTCAAATGCTGCCACAGTATTTGCCTCTCCATTGAAGTGCTTTCGAACAGATTGCTCAGCATTTTATATAATGAAAAGAACAAGATTTTGATTGCATTAAACTTACCTCCATTCCCCATTTAACGTAGTCTGGCGACTCATAGGCCTTGTATTCATCAAGTAGGCTCTCTATTATCTCTCGAGATTAATCAAATTCAGAGGTCCTGCATGACAAGGTCAGAGGTCAGCATGTGGCACAAAAGAATGAAGTCATCCCACAAGGACGTACACAGTTGACAGTACTGTTCTCAAGAAAAAAAAAATACATATGCATGTCGTTATCTAAGGGACCATGACACCATGTAGACAATCATAGTCTTAGTAAGTAATAATGACATGGTATCTAAATTTCTTTGCAACAGCAAGATTAGAGTTCTAGTTGATTGGCATCAGAAAGGTTCCTGAACTTTGACCAAGCCAACTAAACAAGGAATAGAGTACTTGACCAAACATCCAGCTAAGTAAACAGCTCAAAATATGCATGTTCACTAAACATAGCTCTTACTACGCAACTAGATATACATTATATTAAGATACAAAGTAAAAGCTACGTATCTAGAAAAGCTAGAGTGACTTACAATTTGGAATGAAAGGAGTACATGTTTATCCTAGTATTTATTAACAAGGGCCAGATGAGTGCGTTCGGGGGGTTGGGGGTGAGGTTTGTGTTCTGTGCAGTATTTTCACTTTAGAGATAAATGGGCTACAGCACAAAACTAAACACATCATATATACACTGCTACTAGTTTTAAGATTTGCCCTGACTGGGTGGAAATTGAAATCTATAAAGCGCATCCTCTTAAGTCAAAAGCAGTAAGGAAGAAATGTGGCCAGTACATTCAGAATAAGAGCAGAATGAACTGCAAAATAATTTACTTTTAAACAAAATAGGTCATAGGAGATCTAGCCCAGAGCAAGCAGAACAGAGGAAAACATTACCGGTGTCCAAGGAGGCTGCTTCAACAGCCGTGGCACTGGAGTCAGAACCAGGGTGATCATTACGCAAGGAAAGGCCGTCAAAGGCGCTGCTGAAATCATTTGCTAGGTTGTGATGTTGTGACGGCTTGAAATGGTCCATTGTCTGTTGTTCTTCTTTATCATTGGGGGTGTGATTCAGACCTGAATGTGAAGTGCGGTGGCACGAATGCCCCCTCTTGCTGAGGAGCAGCAATCAGTCGAGGCCCCAGAACATCAGAGGTTGCTGGGGTGGCCCCTGCTAAATGATATAAATTTAAACCAAAGGCATTGTCAAATTTTGTTAGAACATGGACCGTGTTAGGCAAGCAACATGAATAGTCAAATAAAATGTGCCCTGGAACAGTTGTTTGGTAGGCATAAATACATATAAACTGTGCGTACCTGATATTCCCTTGATGCTACAAGGAATACTTGGTGTGCCCTTAACCAATTCTTGTCCATGGATGGTGGCGCACTGGTGAGCTTTCGACCAGTGCCGTCGCTGACCATGTTGAGGGCTAAGGCCATGGGAGGTGCTGTGATGGTGGATGGTGAAGGAGAGGTCCGTGGGCAGTGGCAGTGCTGCAGTGAGCGACTGTCCATTGTTGTTGTTCTCGTCTGTGTTGCTCCTCTTGCCTTCAGTTGAAGGGTAATGATGTTTTATGAAAAGTGGAAGCTTCGGGTGGTTGTCAAGTGCTTTCTTAATGGCATCTTCTACACGCAAGATACTCGGCATGCTGCCAAGTATGGCACATTCAATCTCTGTGAGTTGCGAGAGATGCTTAAGACCAAAATCAAGACAACCATTACTCACATAAATTGTTATACCTGCATCAAAGTAAATATGGAGTTGTTCCAGCTTTGGCATGGATCCAGCTTCAAAGGTCAGCATGGGGATACTGGGAAGAACCTACTGAATAAGGCGTCTGCTCTGAAATGCAGAGTAAATATGGCGCCTACTCTGAAATGCCTCAAACTTCTGTATCCATACCTGTTGCTAATCAGAAGTCGTTGTTTGTCTGTCGAGGGTATGCCTTCAATGTTGTTTAATATCTCCAGTGTTAGATCGACAAGAACCGGTAGATAACCGAGAATACAAAGACTTTCCTGATCAAATTTCTTTATTCTCAGCACTAATTTCTCGATGTTGACAAGTGACTTCATCCAGCTTGGCACCCTTGATATGGGAATCATCTTGAAAACAAGCACTCTTAGGCTAGCAGAGCACCAAGGCACCTCAAGGATAATGTCATCTCCATCAAAGGTTATATACTCTTTTACATGATTGTCAAACTGTAACTGTATCGTCTAAAGTTTGAAGCTTATTTAGCCGTTGAAAAAGAAGAAGCCATCTTTTTATAAGACCCATGTAGCTTACCTCGTCAATAATAAAAAGAATTGGAAAACAAAGATATACTCAGATGTCTCATTTTGGATAAATTGGTGATTTCTTCAACACAAATAGCTGCTGTCTTTATGTCAACGTATACTGAATTGAACTCCTCCAATGCCTGCAGGTTTCTGATTCCATCGGAAAGCAGTTTAGCCGCACAAGACCCATTAGTAGGTTCTCAAGTCTTTTTAGTTGAATTATAGCAGTTGGTAATTGGATTATGTCGCAGCCCCATATGTCAAGTGTTTCCAAATATTGTAGCGCTCCGATCTGTTCTGGGAGCTCAGTTATCTCTGTATTCCTGAGGCTCAAATACCTCAGCTGGAGTAATTCTCCAATGTTTGCAAGATGATGGTTTTCTAATAATCTGCCTGTGAAGTCCAGGACACGCAAGAATCTAAAACCCATCAAGGAACAGGTGAATCCAAAACTAATAATAGACCGACATTTGCATAATTCTGGTTCGAGGGTAAGGTTGCATCTCCTTCAGTTTTACCCTGAAGAGTCAATCGACGAACCTTGATTCCTGGTGGAGGTGTTAGTCTTGCAATACCATGTACTGTAACAAAGTTGTTTTCAGTGGACTTGCATATGATGAAGTCAAGAATTGTATCATGGACACGACACGTAGCTACCTCACCAGTCCATGGATTCTTTATTCCCCATGGAAGGATTAAATTTCTATTGATAAGCTCATTAAAAGACTTCTCCCCTGATTCATACAAGGTGCATGTAGATTCGGCAGGAATGAACCCCTCTGCAACCCACAGCCATACTAAACGCTTTTTTATTAATTTCATGATCTTCAGGGAACATACTTAGATATAATAGGCAACCTTTTAAATGATGAGGAAGATCAAAGTAACTGAGTGATAATATTCCCCATCATTCCCTCCACAGTCGAATCTCTTTCAAGTCCACGACCCATAGAAGTTTGAACTTGATCCCACTCTGTGACTGAGTGAACTCCATTCCGTGCTTTGTTAGCTAACAAACCAGATATTGCAATAATGGCCAACGGTAAACCTCCACACTTTCTCAAGATCTTATCAGAGACTTTCTTTTAGGTTTTCTGGGCATTCATTTCCAATACCAAATATTCTGTTCTGGAACAACATTATTGAGTCCTGTTCTTGGAGAGGCTTTGGTTTGTAAACCCAACCATCAGAACATAATGAGCAACATGCTTTGGCCACATCATGTATCCGAGTTGTGGTTATTATCACACTACTACAACTGTTGTTTGACAATGCAAACTTAATCGTGTCCCAAGTTTTTATGTCCCATATATCATCGACTACAATGAAGTACCTAGGACATGATTTGATATAGCTATTTAGTATGGCAGAATATAATTTTAGCTCAAACAAATATTCCATGGATATTAACACCCTAAGATAATAGACAACCAGAATGTATGAAACTCTATTCTTTAAAATAATAACCTCATAATCTATTGAAGTATGCATTGTAAGCACCATTTGTAGCTATGCCATTTACTTTTCACATCAGAAATGGGTATTAGGAGAGGCATGATTTAGGATTTCTAGAACAAAGACACGACTTAGGATCGTGATGTACTAAGCCTGTGTTTGGTTTAAGAACCAAATGGAGTGGGTTGGTTCACAGGTTTTCTATTTGGTTCGAAGGCAAATAGATGTGGGTCGAGGACCATGGCTCGTTTGCCCCGGTGTGCCACACATCATCCTCTTTTCTTCCCTTCCTTCAAGGCTTCTCGTCTGTCCTACTGGCTTGCTCTGCTCACAGCCCACGGAGATCCACCACGCTCTAGAGCTCTCCGCACAACAGAGCTTTACTACAAAGCCGGACCTCTGCCAGTCGAAGCCCTCCGCCGCCCTAGAGCTCTGCCTGTCGGTGCTCCCTCATGCCCACAAGCTTCACCCCCAAATCACCGTCCGACAACACATCATCCCCGGAGCTTGCCCCCCGAGCTCTGAGCCCAACACTGTTCCCAAGAGGCTTCTCTCCCGATGCCGCCAAGCACCGCCTGATCCATTGCCAAGCGTGGCCGCTCCACCCCTAGATTTCCACCCTAGATGCCCGACCCGACGTCGCAACCTTGAGCACCGTTGCTGACGCTGCACCACCCCCTTGAGCATGCCTTTACCCGCCCCGATCGTGTCTCTGAGCTCGATGCCAAACACATGCTAAGTGGATACATCGAAGCTAGGATTTGTAAAACTAAAGCTCCAACACTTAGAAATTAAAACCTACATAAAATTCATCCAGATACGGCTCTAAGATATTCCTAGTGTATCGATTTAACACAAGGAGGTGGCAAAGTTTTGCACCCTATGTTCCTATTTGACAATAGTTTCCTGTATTATAGATTTGTAATGACAACTCACTAAAGAACCTTTAGAACATACTTAGGGCAAAGTATCTGGGTTTGTACCGTGACTATCCTGTCGGGGACAAAATAAAGGGCCCTCCTAACAATTAGGCCCAAGAAACGTGAAACTAGGCCACACGGTGACAAACACGGCCCGCTAAGGCCCAAATAGACTACACACTAACACCCCGAGCCCACATTGCGGGACTTCAAAATAACGCTAATTTCCGCCTGGCCCAAGCCTCCTTTACTAAGGCTCCCTGACGAAGTTCCCACTTTTTCCGTCTTGCAGGAGGCCTCCTCGAGGAGGCCTCGGGACGGCGGCCCCACTTCTTTCCCATCACTCGCCCGAAGCCTTCGGTAGAGGCCTCTGGCGGCGTCCCTTTCCGACTCGCCCGAAGTTTTTCTCGCCAGGCCTCGAAGCGGCGCCCGCTTCCGACGCCCGAAGCCTCTCTCGAGGCCCTGGGCGCCCGCCTTCCGGCCCCGACCGAGCCTCCCCCGATGAGGCCTCGGACGGCACCAACACTCCGCCCGCCTCGAGGCCTCCCCGAAGCGGCCTCGACGAAAGTTCCCGCCTTCCGCCTCCGATCGAGCCCCGCGCCACGCTCGCCGCATCACCCGGTCAAGGACTCGACTCATCGATTTCTGACATATATCTACCGCCCGCCTTCCCATAAGTGGATCGCCGCCGGGCGCTAGCCCCTCGGTAGGGATGGGAGCCGCCCTGCCACCGCCTTGCACCTCGCGCCTCAGCGCCACGACACGCAATCCCTACAAGTAGCGCCATGCCTCGCCACCGTAGGGCGTACATGATGACTAACCCCCGTAACAGGTCCCATCACGGGAAGTCCAAATACGGAGCATGCCGCGTCTCCCGGCCGAGCACGGCGCCACCCGCACGGCGGCCGGGCTTCCGGTGCCCGACCCCATGTGCACCCGAGCTTCAGGCAGGCCGGGCGAAGATGGCCCCAGATTCTACGCTGGCCCACGCCGTATCACGACAACGATGCAGCGGCCTCGAGAGCCCCGGACGGGAGTGAGTCAAAATACAAAGCAAAGCCACGGTGCATCGGGCACGCCTCATCATGGCGCCCACGCCGACCCCGGCGAGGCGACGCCCTCCTCGCCGCCAACGAGGAGGCCAGGCTTCCACGGACGGCCCCAGCCATCAGCCTTGTGCCGTGCAAGATAAACCGCCCTACTTTAGGGGCCTCGGCACAAGGAGAGAGGGAGCCCCTAGGCTCTCGGCAGATGAGGCGGCGCCCACCACCCGTCTTTCCTCTTCAAACATCAGACAGAAAACCCGTCCCTCCCCTTTCGGCTATAATGTGGGGGCAGTCTCCGGGGGACAGAATCCAACGAAGAAAGTCAAAGCAATCTCCTTGGCAAACAAACACACACACACACTCACTCATCTCACATGAGACTTGGGATGCCTTCCTCTCTCCACTTGCTTGTACACCCCTACCTACAGGCACCTTGGTGCAGGAGGATAAAACCTTTTGTGTCCTTCTCTTGCACACCATCCGTGGTTGGGGAGACGCACGTAAATTCACCTCGTTGGTACTAGGATCACTAGTTTTAAGACCGACGCTTGGCGCGCCGGGGTCTGCAATGCGTGCTTGCGCTTTCCTTCCCGCCAAAACTCGGAATGGCCAGCTAACGACATTTCGGGCGGATTCCGGCCCAAACTCCACTCCACCGGTACTGGAGCAGGGACCCCGATCCGGTTTGGTGAGCTCGAGTTCGCGGTCAACCTGAGTCCAAGACGACATGGAACTTCTCCCTGGAGTCCGGGGACCTCCCGACCGTGCCCGGCAGGCCTCCACCGCCAGCCTGCCGGCAGGGAGGCGCCGCGGATGCTGCATCCCGCCGAAGGACGGACGCACCACGACGCCAGCTAGCCTCGAGGGAGGACCTTTGCGGCGCAAAGCCGGGCGACAGCCGCCATCCGCCACCACGCCAGCCATTTGGCACGGCACAACGCCGGCCGCCACGCAGCAACGTACGTCTCCCCACGTCATAGGAGCCCGGAGGGGGCGTCCACGCCGTCCGCCCGCCTCCACGTGAGCGCCTCGACACGGACATCCCCCGACGGATCCCATCCACGCCTATGTGAGGATACCTCGTTAGGGCGGGGGGAGGCCGGGCGCCACTCGCGAGCCACATCCACCGATCCGGGGCGCTTACCGAGGACACCTGAGCCTGGGGTTCCTTCCCGAGCATGCCTCGCTGGCTACACCGGCTCGACTCCCTGACGACATGTACGATCCCGACTCGTGAATGCTTTCACGTGAGATCGCGTGAGCTCGGCGAGCGGCAACGGCAACGACGGCGGCGCACGGTCGGATCCCGTGCCCGCCGCAGAGCGACTCGGCGGGCGCAACCCCCGAGGACCCTAACACATCCCGGCCCCGGCCGTGGGCCACAAATTCCTAGCACATGCGGCCCTCCGGGGACCGGGGCGAGCACCGCTACCTCGGGAGGCCACTGCTGCCCCGCTATCGAGCGGATTCGGGAGTTTTGGGGACATGCTCGAAGCGCGACTCGCCGCCTGCTACGACGTGAGATAGAAGCGCACGAGCATGCCCACCGCGGCGGCACGCAATCCTAGCCTCCGCCGCTCGCCAAGACGCTGCGACGCCAATGTAAGGATCGCCAACGACGAGGGTGGAGAGCGCCCCATCTTCCCACGCCGCAAGTCATAACGTCGCGGGCGGCTGCCCTTCCCTCGCTCCTGTCGATGCCGAACCATCGACCCTCGAGGGACGGCGGATTCGAGATGATCTCAGCGAGATTATCTCGAGACCGCTTCTTGTTCGAAATTTGGCTTCGGCCTCCCGACATCGGACACACGAGAGGATGAGGAGGGGCGGCGCCACAACCTTGGCAGCTTCGGTCCATCGAGGACCCGTAGCGAAGGCCGATCCATGGCGTCTTCGGGGCGACAGCGGCGGCATCGGCGGTGATGGTGCCAGCGCGCGCCGCGTCATCCGGCAACGCGCCCATGAAAGAGGCCGGGCTTCGGGCGGGATGCAACGCCCGGCCAGCGGAGGCGGAGAAAGGCGCGGTAGCGGCGAAGGACGCGATGCAGTCTCCGAGGCGCGCGCGCCTTCAGCAGGAGATCCGCCAGCGCCACGGTTCCCCGCTTCGGTTCCGGCCAGTAGGCCAATCTTGCCAAATACTCGGGCGAACCCGAGGTTTGGCTCAACGACCGCTGGCATGCGGCTTGGCGGCGCGGACGATATTGGCTTATCATCATAACCTTCCCATTGCGCAGGTGATTCGGCACGCTTGTCGTGAGCATCTTCCCGCCCCACCCAATCCGTGGCCCAGTCCGAGCTAGTCGGGGTTTTTGTGGGAGAAATTTCCGGGGGCACATACGTGCGCCGAGAAGTCGTGGGATCTCCAGCCGCCCGGAGGAAGGCGAGGCCTTCTGTGACTTCATCAGGCGCTTCTCCCCGAAGAAGTGCACGGGCTGCCCAGCGTGGCGGCACTTGCCATCATCGATGCATTCCTTGGCGTCCACGACACGCAAGGAGCTTTCGTCCACGAGTTGGGCGGAAGATGCCGACCACCGCCATGTAGTACGACGGGTGGCGGCGAACTCGCCTCCGGCGGGAGGAGGAAGCGATTTTCGCGGCGTCGGCGGCAAAGGGAAGCGGAAGGAGGACAATGCCGAGGGGGAGGCAACCAGCGGCCCCAGAAAAAACAAAAGAATAAGCCTGAAAGGGAAAAAGGGCAAGAAAGGAGGTGGACTCCGGGGGCGATATCGTTGCCCACGACTGACCCATGAACCCAGAGGCCCAGGGCCCTGGGCCTTCGGCTTGTTTATGCTCAGAGAGGCCCCCGCCCGCTTCCACAAATTCCCGTCAAAGCACACTATGGGGGGAGTGTGATTTGGCTTGTCGCTTCTATCGAGGCTTCCACCGAGGACAAGGACAGAGAAGAAGGAGGGGAAAAACAAAAGAGCGAGGATTCCCCCGAGGTCCATGACGTTTTCATGGTCATCGGGGAGGCGCGGGAAACCTTACCACGCCAAATCAAAGCGAGCATGTGAAGATATTCTCGGTGCCCCAGCCACCCAGCGATTTTGCCGTGAGTCGCCGGCGCCATCACCGGCATGGCGGCGACCACCGCCCCTCGTGCCAAGGCCGGGCGGTACCAGGTAGTGGTCGACCCCATTGTCCGACAACGTCTTACTCACCAAAGGTCTTGATGGATGGCGGAAGTGCCCTTAACATCCTCTACTCGAAACCCTCCCCATTTGTTGGGGATGGCGCTCTGACTTGACCCAGATGGGCTCTACTTCCGGGCGTAGTCTTGTAAAGGCCTTTGGCCCCTGGTGATCGACCTCCCAGTGCCTTTGGGGCGCCATCGAACTTTTCGCAAGGAGGTCATCACCTTAGGCGTGGTTGACTTTCGAGGAACCTATCCACGGAATCCTCGGACGTCCAGCGTATGCTTTTGAGAATTCATAGCCGTCCCAAACTACACTTACCTTCTCCTCAAGATCTTAGGGCCTAATAGGCGTCATCACCGTTGGCTCCTCCCTACGAACACGCGTTCAAGCTGCGATGTCGAGGCGGTCCCGAGCACGCTGAGGCGAGGCAAGCGATCTCGAGGCCCTCGACACCAAGCATCACGCCCGGCGCATTCGGCCGTCCGGATGGAAGTGAAGGAGGTCCGGCGGACCCCGCCTCTCCATCGGCAAGGCAGTGAAGATCTGCGCCTCCCTCGGCCGAGAAATGGAAGTTGTGCTCGTCGACTTCCTCCGGTAACGTCGACATCTTTGCGTGGAGCCCCTCGGACATCTTAGGGCATTCAGGGGAAGTCATGAGACTCCCTTGACATCCGGGCGGGTCCAAGCCGGTGAAGCGGCGTCTGCGCCCGATTTGAAGAAGTGCGGGGGCCATTGGCGAGGAGAGGTGAACAAGCTTTTGGCGGGTTCATCAGGAAGGTGTTCCACCACAGGTGGTTATCTAACCACATGCTGGTTAGGAAAAAAGTGGGAAATGGAGGATGTGTGTAGATTATATTAATCTAAATAAAGCATGTCCAGAAAGTCCCTTTTCCTTACCGCGTATCGATCGGATAGTCGACTCCCACTTCGGGGTGTGAGCTCTTATCCTTCCTTGATGCCTATTCGGCTACCACCAAATCAAGATGAAGGAGTCAGACCATTCGCGACTTCCTTCATCACCCCTTCGGTATGTTACGCTGCGTGACAATGCCCTTCGGGCTCGAGGACCGAGGGGCCAATATCGGCGGTGCATCTTTGAGGCGTTTTCGAGACCACGTCGGTGGCAGGTAGGCCCTCGTCGGCGACATCATGGTCCAAGACCAGGGAGGCGACAACCTCATCTCGACCTTGAGGTCGCTTTTCGGTGTCTCAAGGCCAAGGCGTCAAGCTCAACCCCGAGAAGTCGTCTTCGGGGTCCCCAGAGCATGCTCCTCGGGTTTATAGATCTCAAGCGACATCGAGCCCAACCCGGAGAAGGTAGCTGCGGTGACAAGCATGGGGCGTCGAGGACCTAAAGAGGCGTGCAACGAGTCATGGGGTCTGCGGCGTCTCTAAGCCGTTTTCATCTCACGGCTCGGCGAAGGGCTGCCCTCTATCGCCTCTAAGAAAATCGGCGCTTTTCTTGGACCTCCAGAGGCCCAGAGGCCCTTAACAAGCTCAAAGCACCCTCCTCACCCAGTCCTCGTCCCCCGGTAGAGAGGAGCCCCTCCTCACATGCGTTGCCGCGACAACGGTGGTCGATCGGATGCGGCCATCGTCGTCGGCCGGGGGAGGAGGGCCACACCACCTTATTCGAGAGACCGATCTACTTCATCGGTGGTGTTGTCCGAGACCAAGATCCGCTACCCTTGAGATCCAAAAACTGCTCTGGCGGTGGTTCGACCGGCGCAAACTCGGCACTACTTCGGCGCTCACCCGTGGCGGTGGTCTCCTCCTTCCCGTTGGGAGAGATCCTCCAAAATCGGGGAAGTCTCGAGGCGGATCGCCAAGTGGTCCGTTGAGCTCATGGAAACCCTCTCCTAAGCGCCAGGAAGGCTATCAAGTCTCAAGTCTTGGGCGACTTCATCGCCCGGAGTGGACCGATACTCGACTTCTGCCGCCCGGTTCGAGGTGGAGTCTTTGGATGATGTACTTCGACGGGTCCACGATGAAGGCTGGGCAGGCCTCTCCCTCTTTCTCCCCCTCGGGTGCACATGCGACACGTAATCCGCCTCCACTTCCCGGCGTCAAACAACATGGCGGATGCGAGGGCCTACTCAACGGGTTGAAGATCGCCATCGAACTTTCGGCATCAAAGCGCCTTGATATCGGACTCCGGCTTGTCATGAGCCAGGTCATAGAAGGACTCAAAAGGGACCCCAAGATGGGCGTCTTGCAAAGGCGGTGGGGCGCCACGGAAGACAAGTTCGAGGGGCCTTGAGCTCAACCCGTCATCCCATGGTGCCTTCAGGCTGCCGACGAACTCGCGAATCGCCCATTTGGAAGAGGCGGTTCCCAGAGCGTCTTCACAAGGGACCTCACGGCTCCCTCCATCACACTTTCAGCCCCGAGGGGGAGGGGCCACGGAGAATCGCTCGGCCCCACATCGGGGGGAGATGTCCAAGGTCACCTGCGCAGCGAGGGCCCCTCGGACTCGAGGCGTCCTCGGCGTCAAAACCCGGGGGTCATGGAGATCGGCGGGGGAGGATCGGAAGCCGACCCCAAGCCGGGAGGAAAGCCATACCTCGATTTGTCGTTCGGGGAACCTCCCAGGGACTTCAATCAAGCCCAGGCATCGAGAAGAGCAAAGTCCGCCGTCGTCATCGGGGCGACCTCTACAAACAGAAGCCCCTCGAAGTCTGCGGCCCGATGCGTCCGCGATTCGAGGATGGCCTTGCTGGATCGCCAAAATCCACGCCTCGGGGTGTGTGGCCACCACGCCGCTCCGGCTCCCGTCGGCGGCGCTTTTCGGGGAGGGTTCTCTTGGCCCAGCGCGCGACGGCGCCGAGGTAGTGCGCATCTGCGAGGGTGCCGAGTACTACGCTCGTCGAGGCACCTACTAGGCTCGAGCACTCAGCACCATCCCAGATCACATGGCCCTTCGGCGTGTGGGGTTTGGACCAAATAAGACCTCTCAAGAAAGCGCGGGGCTTCACCCATTTGCTTGTCGCCATCGACAAGTTCTCCAAGAAATGGATCGGCGTGCCCGTCACCAACATTCGATCCGGCGGGCGGTGCTCTTCTTCACCGACATCATCATCCGCTTTGGAGTCCCGAACTCTATCATCACCGACCCACGGTACCGGTTCACGAGGCGAGTTTAGAAACTTCTGCGACAACCACCGGATACATTATGCGGTCTCGGTCATGCGCACCCACAGGGCTGAGCGGGTAGGTGGAGCAGACCCAGGGATGATCTGCAAGGGCTCAAGCCTCGGATCTTTAACAAGCTCGACAAGTTCGGCAAAAGGTGGCTCGAGGAGGCTCCCTCGGTCCTCTGGAGCCTCGGGGCGACAACGGCCCAGAGCCACGGGGTTCCGCCTTTCTTCTGGTATCACGGCTCAGAGGCCGTCCTCCCCTTGACTTGGAATTTGCCTCTCAGGGGCTCAAGTCCCTATGAGGAGTAACTGTGGAGGTGGGCTCGGGAGAACTCATTTGGATATGTGGCCAGGCCGGGGGCCTTGCCCTCCCCACTCGGCAAGATGCCAGCCGGTCCTCAGAGCTACCACGGCAAACTGGTCCAGGCTAGAGACACCTCAAGGAGAAGCGTCGGTGCTCGAGTCTCACGCCAACAACGGGGGACATACAAGCTCACGCCCGCCTTGGGAAGGACCATTCATCGTGCAAGAAGTCCTCAAGCGGGGAGCATTACAAGCTACGCCAATGAGGACCGGAGGAATTCCTCAACAAAGCTTGGAACATTCAACAGCCTACGTCAAACCCCACTACCCTTAAGTTTCCAAGTTCCTACTTATAGTTGTACTCCATATTTCTCAAAGAAGAATGAAAAAACACTTTTACAATTTTACGCAAATAAGAAACATGTCCCAGGGCCCTCGGTGAGGACCTTAACTACTTTACACCGCCTCGAGCTGAGCGAGACTCGGCTTTGACCCATCAAAGTCGAGCCTCCCGGGGGCTAGGCCAGAACTCCCTCTGAAAGGCACTCGCAAGCGCACTTTTTTGTTAGTCGTTTTGAACATTTTCGTGTTACAAATCTCGAACGCTTGGAAAAAGGGTAACGGAGGGATTACTCCGAAACCTAAAGGCTGGTTGAGCTACGGAGGTGTTTACGCCCATGCGCCACGACACTCCTACTCACCGCCATAGGACGAGGTACCTCATGCTTTGAGGAAGGGCTGCTCCAAGCGTCAAGGACAGGGGAAAGCCACGAGGCCGCCCACGCCCCTTGCTAGGGTGCCTGCAGCAACCACCTTTGACTAAGGAATCCTGTGTGTCCTACGAGGGCCCTAATCTAAGTCGAGGCGAGAATCAAAAGGCAATCTAAAAGTAAAAGCAGAAACGAAAAACAAATCATAAGGCCTCGTCGGGCCACGGTACTTATCAACCGCATGAATAACAAAAAGCTAATCAAGTTTTTTTACATGGGCACGCTTCGGCCCAACATACCGCACTTCACTGGGCGTCAGGCCCCCTCCTTCCAGTGGCGGCATCCATGGCGTCGGTGGCGTCCCCTTGGCCGGCGTTAGGGGAGGATCGCAGATGGAAGTGCCCGCCAGCGCGAGCTGTACCCCTTGACCATTGCAGCGGCTCGTCGAACACCTCCCTCTCGCGACCCTCCTCGTCCTCGGGCGACAGCCAGCCTCGGAAAACTTTGGGGGAGGTCGAGGTCGTGAGTGGGAGAGGGTCATCGCCAAGGTGTGTGCGACACCCATTCAGAAGCCGGACTGGCGGGCGTGGGCCGCTTCCACCCGCTCAGGCAACGCCTCAGGCGCCCGGTCCTTAGAAGCCGACTTCATACGGCCTCGGCCAGATTGTGCAAACGTTCCGACCTTCTCCTTCCGGGCCTCGAGGCTGCATCGCTCAAGGCCGAGGAGTAGGCCGTCTTTACTGCACTGAGGGCCCCCGCTTGCTCCGACGACTTCCTCTCAAATCTATCCGCCGTGGGTCACTTTGAGCTGAATACAAAGATGCGACGCCTCTAAACAACAAGACTTACCTTCCACCGCGCCACCTCCTCCGCTACCAAGCGCTTTGAGCTGGGTGGCCTCATTCGGCTTTTGCCTGGCACCATGGTGACGTCGCCGACAAAAAGCCGGGTGATCGGTGTCCATATTCACGGAGGTTCTGTCAAGGTCCCGATGGTGCTCTTGGCCTAGAGCCCCCAGGTCCTCATCGCCTCCTTCTCGGCGGCCGGAGCTTGTTGAGCTCCTCGTTCGAACGGACATTTCGGTCTTGCCGGTTTTGCCTCCCTGCCGTTGGAGATGGAGCGCCTCGTCGAGGTCGGACTGAACAGGCTTCGATTTCTCCCGAGGGCGCCATCGCCGAGATCCTA
Organism: Chrysopogon serrulatus; assembly: GCA_015844335.1. Classification (NCBI taxonomy): domain Eukaryota; kingdom Viridiplantae; phylum Streptophyta; class Magnoliopsida; order Poales; family Poaceae; genus Chrysopogon; species Chrysopogon serrulatus. Next base: position 55,339 of record JADLZL010006008.1, on the reverse strand, counting down.
CAACGATCGGGGCCAGCAGTTAGCGCCTTTGGGTGCTCATGCCAAGGTTAGGCTTCGACCACAAATGTTCGTATTACCTTCAACAGTCGGGAGGTCCCCTCGGGAGAAGATCGACGAAGCAGACCAAGCAGGGTTTTTGGCCGACTTCATGTACTTATCCACTTTGCTCCCACCGGCCACTCCAAGGCGTCGTCCAGCCACGTGGGCGGCCGGGTACTCCGGGTCCCGGCGGTCCGACCAGGACAATCTGCGGCACACGTTGGTGGAGGACCCCGGCGGGCGCCACGGTCGGCGACCCCATACGGACCCCGAGGAGGTAGCATCCGCGACGACCACCTCTTTTTCCCCAGCGGAGGCGGTCTCCTCCCCGAGGGATCTCCACCACCTCTTGCGTCGAGGCGCGGCTTAGAGGGCCAACGGGCGCCAAGCTCCTCCATGACCACGCCGCCACGGCCATCGGGGGGGCGCCGCCACCGGCTTCGCGACGGGCGCCGTCACGACCTCCACCCCGAAGCGCCGCCAAGGCCTCTCCGCGCCGGCCCCTGCCCTCGCTTGGCGGAAGATGGCTCCTGGGCCGCCTCGCCCACACGCTTCCTCGGGCACGCTCTCTGGGCAGCGATGGCGCCCCGCCGCATCGCCTTATAGCCTCAACAAGGCAGGCGCTGAGCGAAGGGCGGGCCGGGGCTTTTGCGCTTTTCTTTGCAGTAGCAAGAAGAGTGAGAGTCTTCAAAAAAAAAAGAAGAGCGGCAAGACTAAAAGGACAAACACCTACCCGCAACCGGGTGGCTGAAACGATCGGCTCACTTGGAGCCGTGCTCGGCAGGGCTCGGACACGAGGTGTCCCTCGGCCTTCTTTAGCGACTCGAGGGATCACGCAGACACGAGGGAGGCCCACCGGCGTCGCCGCCTCTTCGGCCGAGGCTGCGCCTCACCCTCGGCGGTCCCCCCGCCGCCTCGAGGCCGTTCGAGGCGGGACCGAGCCGCCCCAGCCAGGGCAGCGGCCTTGGGGGACGACTTCGGGGCCTTGCCCCTCCCGCAGATCACGTCTCCGGCCGCCCCGTTGAAACCTCGGCCCGGAGTGAGGCGGGGCGGTGTCCTTCAGCGGCCCGCGGCAATCACTCCCTTTCTTCCACGGGGGGGGGCGATGCGGCCAAGAAGAAGCTGTAGTCCTCCTCCTCCTCCTCGTCATCCTCATCATCATCATCGGGCCCGGTGGTGTCGGAGGAGGCGTCGGCTCAGGGGAGTCCCTCGTCCTCTATTTGGCGCCTCCCGGCCTCCGAGGCGCGCTTCTCACCCTCCCCTGCGGATGTTCCGGTCCTTCTTCTTTTCCTTCTTCTTCTTCTCCTTCCCTCTGCTCCACCACGATGGCCTTGTTAGCCTCCTTCACACGGAGGCGGGAGGCTTCGACGCTCTCAACTTCCCCGGTCCTCATGAGGAAAAGAACAAGGTGAGGTTAAAGGGGAGATGCGGGCATCAACGATACAAGCACAATCAAAGGAACTCACCACGGAGATGGCATCCGGGTGGGGCGCATCAGCGACCACTGAGAGGAGGGAAGGGTCGGTCACCGTCGCCGCCTCCTTCGTCCGCCTCGACAACCTCGTCGAATTCGAGGTCGACGGACGACATCCTCGTCCCAGCCAGGGGGCTCCTTTCACGCATGTCGAGCAGGAAAAAGCCGCCTCGACATGAGGGGCGGGACTCGCCGTTGGTGGAAGGCGGCGATGACGACCGACGCATCCAACCCTTTCAGGTCGGCATCTTCAAGGCCGGGAACACCTTCTTCAGCGGAGTGGTCTTCTCCTCGATGATCTCCTCCTCCCTCCACCTTGCGGGCTCCGCTTCAAACACCTTCCCGGTGAAAGCGGGCAGGTGACGAAAGTCGCTCCGAGATAGAACCACTTCGAAGCGCGCCCCCGCGGTTGGAGGAGGCGAGCCTCGTCGGGATGTAGGAATCCCGGTGGCGATTCCGCATGCAAGATGCAGCTCCCGACGCCCGGACGGGCATCTTCTTCCCCCTACCGGCGCCCTTGAAGTAGAGGGCCCTCGAAGAAATAGAGCCGAGAGATCCCAAAGTGGGGCTCGACTCAAGGTACCCCTCGCACGGGCTTACCTAACACCGCCCCGTAGCGTGATGGAGTTGGGGTTGAGGTTCCGCAGCTCAGGCCGTAGTACTCGAGGATGGCCCTCAAGAACCGGCCCACCGGCATCCCGAACCCGTTCTCATGGAACGCCGTGAAGCTCACGACGCGTACCGAGGCGGTGCGGGGAGGCAGTGGCCGGCCGGCGGAACAATCCACTCCTGGGCGAGGCCCGGTCGACGCAGGCGGGGAGAAGCCCCTTTCCCACGGCTTCGTCGGCTCGGCGGCGTCACGGGCTCGTTTCCCACTCCTCCACACCGACGATCTCGGGCCTCGGCGCCATGGCGACGGTGGGCTAGAGCAGATCTTGGTTTCTCTCCCCTTTTCGCTCCGTTCCCTCTCGGCGCCGGATGCGAATGGCGGCGGCGGAGGAAACGAAAGCGGGCGCAAAAGGTGAGGAAGGCGAGAAAAAACAGACGGCCGCCCACACCGGTATATATACCCCGAAACCCTGATCAGTTCACCTACCCACATTTAATGCACGGATCGCGCCTTCCGTTTCCCACTCGAGTACATCGTCGCACGGAGGCAGGCGCCTGGCGAAAATACGCCACACGGCCCCGCGGCGCCTCACGCCGCGATGCGAGTTTTTTTCTCCACATAAAATCGGCACCGAGAACCGGGGGACTGGGCGGCTGTTCGATGGCGACCATGGCGCTTTATCCACATCCCCTGTGGGACCCGGCTGCAAGCCCGCGGCAAGCTGCCCGACGGAAAAAGTGGGGCCCGCCACCGCTGCGGCGCTCCACCCATCCCGGCCGGCCACCTAAAAGGCGCGCCCACGTCCCCACAGCGGGGTGTTCACACTCGTCACCGACAAGTGTGACAAAATCCACCCTCCTCCTGCGGAAGGGATGCGCGAGGCGTTCACGGTTAACGGCCAAGTACCTCGCGGCCGCCCCCCCCACGCCCGAACGGCTCGGGCTACCCCGCACAGCAGCCGGAGCAGGAAACGTCATCTAACCACGCGCCATGCCCCCCGGACGAGCCGACGGGCCCGGGACTCGGCAAACGATGTAAACTCTCCGACTGGAAACATGTAAGCCCTCGGAGAAGCACCCACACTCCTCCGAGGCCTCGGGGGACCACCCGGGAGTGCGCTCGCCCCCACCGAGAATAACAGTCTTTGAGGTGAGCGCGAACACCCTCACCAAGCACGTACAAGCCCCTCGAAGGATCACTCACGCCCCTCCGAGGCCTCGGGGGCTACACCCGCCGGACACGCTCGCTTCACCCCAGCGTAGGGAACGCCTGGAGCATCTAACAGCCTAGCCCGGCATGAACTAGACTAAGAAGCACGACCTCAGCCTCTCCGCACGAGTGCTCCCACTCCTTCAGAGGCTCGGGGGGCTACTTGTCGGGGACCAAAATAAGGGCCCTCCTAACAATTAGGCCCAAGAAACGCAAAAAACTAGGCCACACAAGTAACAAAACACGGCTGTCAAGGCCCAAATAAGCACTACACACTAACACCCCCCGAGCCCACATTGCTGGGACTTCAAGCAAACGCTAACCTTCCGCCCGTCCCAAGCCTTCTTTACCAAGGCCACGGACGAGTTCACTGTTTTCGTCTCGCCCGAGCCTCCCCATAGAGGCCTCGGACGGGCGTCCCTTCCGACTTCGCCCCAGCCTCTCGGCAGGCCTCGGCGGCGTCCGCCTTTCTGTCCCCGACCGAGGCCCTCCCTGCTGAGGCCTCGGACGGGCACTAACCTCCGCCCGCCCGAGGCCTCCCCGCAATGGCCTCGGACGAAGTTCCCGCCTCCGTCCCGACCGAGCCCCCGCGCTTAAGGCCTCGAACGACACGCGCCGCATCACCTGGTCAAAGATTGACCACACGACTTGACGTGATATCTACCGCCCACCTTCCCACAGTGACTGCCGCCGACGCTAGCCCCTGGCAGGTGGGAGCCGTCCCGTCACCACTCTGCACCTCTGCGCCCGCGCGCTCACGATTACGCAATCCCTATAGTGGCGGCCATGCCGCCACCGTAGGGCGTCATGATAACTAACCCCTGTAACAGGTCCCATCACGGGAGTCCAAATACGAGCACGCCAAGGCCCCGGGCAGAGCACGGGCACCACCCCCGTACGGCGGTCGGGTCTCCTATGCCCCGCCATCGCGCACCCAAGCCTGCAGCCGGGGGCAGACGGAGATGGCCCCATACGCCGTATTCTACGTCCGACCACGCCGTATACGACAACGATGCCGCGGCCCTCGGGGGGCCGGACCGGGAGTGAGTCAAAGCTACAAGAGCCACGCACACAGGCACGCTCATCATGACGCCCACGCCGACCCCTCGCAGAGGGCAGCGTCCCCTCCTTCGCCAAGAATGAGGAGCCGACTCCACGGAACGGCGCCCGCCATCGGCAGTCGGCGCCGTGCAAGACAAAACCGCCGCCCTCACCCGGGGCCTCGGCACAAGGAGAGATGGAGCCCCAAGGCCTCGGCAGGGATGAGGCGGCGCCCACCACCGTCTTTCCTATTCAAACATCAGATCTTGTAGCCCGTCCATCCCCTTCTGGCTATAAAAGGGGGGACGGGGTCCTTCCGAAGGGAGGTGAATCCAACTAAGCAAGTCAAGCAATCTCCTTGGCAAACAAACACACACAGACACACACTCATCTCACACGAGACTTGGGGACGCTTTCCTCTCTCCACCTGCTTGTACACCCTACCTACAGGCACCTTGGTGCAGGATAATACAAATCCTTCTTGTGTCCTTCTTGCACACCATCCAGGGTTGGGAGCACGCACGTAAATTCACTCGTTGGTACTGGGACCACTAGTTTTAGCACCGACAATGGGTCAAAGCCGAGTCTCGCTCAGGCTCTGAGGCGGTGTAAGTGTAGTTAAGGTCCTCGGCCCTTGAGGGCCTCGGACATGTTTCTTATTTGCAGAAAATTGTAAAAGTGTTTTTCATTCTTCTTTGAGAAATATGGAGTACCAACTATAAGTAGGAACTTGGAAACTTAAGGGTAGAAGCGGCGTAGCTGTTGAATGTTCCAAGCGTTGTTGAGGACTTCTCCGTCCTCATTGGCGAGCTTGTGCGTGCGGGCTTGAGGACTTCGGCGACGATGAATGGTCCTTCCCAAGGCGGCGTGAGCTTGTGGCGTCCCCCCGTTGTCTTGGCGGAGACGGAGCACCGACGCCTTCCTTGAGGTCTCGGCTCGGACCCGCTCGGTCGTGGTAGCGTCGGAGGGACTGGCTGGTATCTTGCCGAGTGTAGGAGGGGCAGCGTCCCGGCCTCGTCAAGCATATCCAAAGCAAGTTCTCCCGAGCCCACCGGTTGCGCCACTCCTCATAGGACTTGAGCCTCGGAGAGCCAAATTCCAAGTCAGTGGGGAGGATGGCCTCGGAGCCGTATACCAGGAAGAAAGGCATGAACCCCGTGGCTCGGCTCGTTGTCGTCCTGAGGCTCCAGAGGACCGAGGGGAGCTCCTCGAGCCACCTTTTGCCGAACTTGTCGAGCTTGTTAAAGATCCGAGGCTTGAGCCCTTGCAGTATCATCCCGTTGGCCCGTTCCACCTGCCCGTTCGTCTGTGGGTGTGCGACCGAGGACCAGACAATGCGTATCTAGTGGTTGTCGCAGAAGTTTCTAAACTTCACCCCCGTGAACTGGGTACCGTGGTCGGTGATGATAGAGTTCGGGACTCCAAAGCGGTGGATGATGTCGGTGAAGAAGAGCACCGCCTGCTCGGATCGAATGTTGGTGACGGGGCGCGCCTCGATCCACTTGAAGAACTTGTCGATGGCGACAAGCAAATGGGTGAAGCCCCCGGGCGCTTTCTTGAGAGGTCCTACTAAGTCCAAACCCCACACGGCGAAGGGCCATGTGATCGGGGTGGTCTGGAGTGCCTGAGCCGGTAGGTGCGTCTGACGAGCGTAGTACCGGCACCCCTCGCAGTGCGCACTACCTCGGTGGCGTCGGCGACACAGCGTTGGCCATAGAACCCCGCCGGAAAGCGCCGCCGACGAGGGAGAGGGGAGCGGCGTGGTGGCCACACACCCCGGCGTGGATTTTGCGAACCGGGGCAAGGCCATCCTCGGCCGTGACGCATCGCTGCGGGACCCCCGAGGGGCTTCGTTTGTAGAGGTCGCCCTCGATGACGACGCGAAGGACTTTGCTCTTCTCGCGATGCGTCGGGCTTGATTGAAGTCCTCGGGGAGGGTTCCCCGAACGATCCAATCGAGGTATGGCTTTCTTTAGTCCGGCTTGGGGTCAGCTTCCGGATCCTCCCCGTCGATCTCCATGACCACAGGGTTTGACGCCGAGGACGCCTCGAGTCCGAGGGGGCCTCGCTGCGAGGGTGACCTTGGACATCTCCCCCAGGCCCCAGGGGGGGGTCGGGCGATTCTCCGTGGCCTCCTCCCTGCTTGCCGAGTGTGATGGAGGGAGCCGTGAGGTCCCTTGTGAAAGACGTCGGGGGAACCGGGGCTCTTCCAAATGGCGATCTTGGCGAGTTCGTCGGCAGCCTTGTTGTACCTGCGGGACGACGTGGTTGAGCTCAAGGCCCTCGAACTTGTCTTCCGGGGCGCGCACCGCCTTGCGTGGACGTCCATCTTGGGGTCGTGGCAGCTTGAGTCCTTCATGACCAGGTCGATGACAAGTCTGCGAGTCCCCTCGACATCAAGGCGCTTGATGCCGAGTTCGATGGCGATCTTCAACCCGTTGAGTGGGCCCTCGTACTCCGCCATGTTGTTTGACGCTGGGAAGTGGAGGCGGATTACGTGTCGCATGTGCACCCCCCGGGGGAGACAAAGAGGAGACCAGCGCCGGCTCCAGGTCTTCATCGAGGGACCCATCGAAGTACATCATCCAAAGCCTCCACCTGGAACCGGGGCGGCGGTAGGCGAGTATCGGTCCCACTCGGCGATGAAGTCGGCCAAGACTTGAGACTTGATAGCCTTCCTTGGCGCGTAGGAGAGGTTTCCCCACGAGCTCAACGGACCACTTGGCGATCCGCCCCCGAGACTTCCGATTTTGGAGGATCTCTCCCAACGGGAAGGAGGAGACCACCGTCACAGGGGTGAGCGTCGAAGTAGTGCCGGAGCTTGCTTGCCGGTCGAGAACCACCGCGTAGAGCGGTTTTTGGATCTGCGGGTAGCGAATCTTGGTCTCGGACAACACCTCGGCCGATGAAATAGGACGGTCTCTGGACCGGCGGGGTGTGGCCCTCCTCCCGCCTCTCGACGACGATGGCTGCACCGACTACTGCGTTGTTGCGGCAACGCATGAGGAGGAGGGGCTCCCCTTCGGCCGGTGGGACGAGATCGGGGCGCCGGTGAGGGCGGCTTTGAGCTTGTCAAGGGCCTCCCCGGGCCTCGGAGGTCCATGAAAAGCTCGGACTTTCTTAGGAGGCGATAGAGGGCAGCCCTTCTCGCCGAGCCGTGAGATGAAACGGCTTAGAGACGCCCGACAGCCCATGACTCGTTGCACGCCCCTTCAGGTCCTCGATCGGCCCCATGCTCGTCACCGCGAGCTACCTTCTCCGGGTTGGGCTCGATGCCGCGCTTGAGCGATAAACCCGAGGAGCATGCCTCGGGGACCCCAAGACGCACTTCTCGGGGTTGAGCTTGACGCTCTTGGCCTTGAGACACTGAAAAGCGACCTCAAGGTCAGAGATGAGGTTGTCGGCCTCCTTGGTCTTGACCACGATGTCGTCGACGTAGGCCTCTACAGTTTCGCCGACGTGGTCTCCGAAAACGCCCGGCATGCACCGCCGATCGTGGCCCCTGCGTTCCCCGAGCCCGAAGGGCATTGTCACGCAGCGAACATATCGAAAGGGGTGATGAAGGAAGTCGCGAGCTGGTCGGACTCCTTCATCTTGATTTGGTGGTAGCCGGAATAGGCATCAAGGAAGGATAAGAGCTCACACCCCGAAGTGGAGTTGACTATCTGATCGATACGTGGTAAGGGAAAAGGGACTTTCGGACATGCTTTATTTAGATTAATATAATCTACACACATCCTCCATTTCCCACTCTTTTTCCTAACCAAGCACAGGGTTAGATAACCACTCGGGGTGGAACACCTCCTTGATGAACCCGGCCGCCAAAAGCTTGTTCACCTCCTCGCCAATGGCCCCGCTTCTCCTCGTCAAATCGGGCGCAGACGCTGCTTCACCGGCTTGGACCCGGCCGGATGTCAAGGGAGTGCTCGGCGACTTCCCCTCGGAATGCCCTAAGCATGTCCGAGGGGCTCCACGCAAAGATATCGACGTTTGCGCGGAGGAAGTCGACGAGCACAACTTCCTATTTCGGGGTCGAGGGAGGCGCAGATCTTCACCGCCTTGCCGATGGAGAGGCGGGGTCCAGCCGGGACCTCCTTCACTCCATCGGACGGCTCGAATGCTTGGGCCGTGACGCTTGGTGTCGAGGGCCTCGGAGATCGCCACAGCCTCGGCGTGCTCGGGACGCCTCGACGTCGCAGCTTGAATGCATGTTCGTAGGAGGAGCCAACGGTGATGACGCCATTAGGGCCCTAAGCATCTTGAGGAGAAGGTAAGTGTAGTTGGGGGGACGGCCATGAACTTCGCATACGCGGGGCGTCCGAGGATTCCGTGATAGGTTCCTCGAAAGTCAACCACGTCGAAGGTGATGACCTCCTTGCGAAAGTTCGATGGCGTCCCAAAGCGGGCCGGGAGGTCGATCAGCCCGAGGGCCAGCGCGTCTACCCGGCACTACGCCCGAAAGGGAGAGCTCTTGGGCCGAAGCCGTGAGCGCTCTATCCCCAACAAGGCGAGGGTTTCGGAGTAGAGGATGTTAAGGGCACTTCCGCCATCCATCGGCACCTTGGTGAGCCGCACGTTGCCGACAATGGGGTCGACCACGAGCGGGTACCACCCCAGCTTCGACACGTAGAGCGGGTGGTCGTCGATGCGTAAGGTGATGGCGTCGGCGGACCACGGCGTACCGCTGAGTGGGCGGGGTGCACCGAGAATATCTCTCGACGCCGCGCTTGATCCGGGCGGGGGGCGAGGTTGCCGGCAGTCCCCCGATGACCATGAAAACGCCATGGACCTCGGGGAACTCCTCGCCTTTGTTTTTCCCTCCTTCTTCTTGTCCTCGGGTGGCGGAAGCTTCGATAGAAGCGACAAGCCAAATCGCACTCCCCATAGTGTGCTTGACGGAAACTTGTGGAAAGGGCAGGGCTTTTTTGAGCATGTCGTCGAAGGCCCCCTGCCCTGGGCCTCGGGGGTCTTATGGTCGGTACCGTGGCAACGATATCGTCCTCGAGTCCACCTCTTTCTTGCCCTTCTTCCCTTTGTGCTTGTTTTTCTTGTTTTTTTTTTTTAAAGCGCGGGTTGCCTCCCCCCTCGGCGTTGTCCTCCTTCCGCTTCCCTTTGCCGCCGACGTCGTGGAAAATCGCTCCCACCGCCTCCTCGCCGGAGGCGAAGTTCGTCGCCACCTCGAACAGCTCGTTGGCGGTGGTTGGCATCTTCCGGCCCAACTCATGGACGAGCTCCTTGCAGGTCGTGCCGTCAAGGAATGCACTGATGATGGCAGTGCCGGCCACGTTGGGCAGCTCCGTGCACTTCTTCGAGAAGCGCCCGATGAAGTCACGTAGCGTCTCGTCGAGCCTCTGGCAGCGGCGGCGGAGATCCCACGATTCCCCCGGGCGCACGTATGTGCCAAAATTTCCCACAAAAACCCCCCCGACAAGCTCGGACCCGCCGCGGATTGTGTGGGCGGGAAGATGCTCCATGCGCGTGCCGAATCACCCAAGTGCAGCGGAAGGTTGCGGATGATAAGCCGGTCATCGTCCGCGCCGCCAAGCCGACATGCCAGGCGGTAGTCGTTGAGCCAAACCTCGGGGTTCGTTTCTCCCAGTATTTGGCAAGATTGGCCATTGTCGGAACCGGAAAGGGAACCGTCTTATTGTGGATCTCAGGCTGGCCGGTGCGCCCCGGAGGATCGGCATCGTCGCGGTCCTCGCCGCTTCTCGCGCCTATACGCCTCTGCTTGGCCGTGGCGGTCGCGTCCGGCCCGAACTCCGGCTTCCTTTGCGGCGTTGTTGATGGCGTTGCATGCGTCACCATCATCGATGCTTTGCGGTCGTCCTGAAGGCGCTCGCGGATCGGCCTCCGCGATGGGTCCCGATGGACCGAAGCTTCGCTCGCGTCGTGGGCGCTCTTCGTCCTCCTCATCCCTCGGTGTCCGATGCCGGGAGGCCGAAGCTTTCGGCCTGGACAAAGCAGGCGGCGGTCTCGAGATAATCTCGCAGATCATCTCGAATCCGTCGTCCCCCCGGTCGATGGTTACGGCATCGACCGGACGAGGAGGGCAGCCGCCGCGACGTTATGACTTGCACGGGGGAAGATGGGGGGCGCCCTCCACCCCCGTCGTTGACGATCCTTCGCTGGCGTCACGCGTGTGCCGACGGCAGCAATGGGCTAGGATTGCGTGCCGCACGGTGGGCATGCTCGCACGCTTCTATCTCTGTCGTAACTGAAGCGGCGGTCGCGCTCGAGCCCTGTCCCCAAGTTCCCGAATCCGCTCGATAGCGGGACGCCGCGGCCTCCGAGGGGTAGCCGTGTTCGCCGGCCCCGGAGGGCCCGCATGTCTTGGAAATCCGTGGCCCCCGGCCCGAGGCCGGGATGTGCTAGCGTCCTCGGGTTGCGCCCGCGGGAGTCACTCTGCGCGGGCGGGCAGGGATCACGGCCTTGGTTGCCGCCCCGTCGTTGCCCGTTGGCGTCGACGCCGAAGTTCGCCGATCTCCACGTGAAAGCATTCACGAAGTCGGATCGCACATGTCGCCCGGGGGAGTCGAGCCGGGGTAGCCGAAAGCGAAGGCATGCTCCGGAAGGAACCCCCAGGCTCCGTGTCCTCGAGGTAGCGCCGGATCGGGTGGATGTAGCGCCGCGCCAGTGGCGCGCCAGCTCCTCCCGCCTAACCGTACTCTCGTAGGCGTGGATGGATCCGTCGGGGATGTCCGCCGAGGCGCTCCGTGGAGCGCGCCGACGGGCGTGGACGCCTCCTCCGGGCTCCCATGACGGTGGAGACGTGCATGCGCCACGTGGCAGCAGCGTTGACCAGGCCAAATGGTCGGGCGTGGTGGTGATGGCGGCGCGCGCCGCCCAGCCCACAACGCCGCAAGGTCCTCCTCCTCATCGGAGGCTGGCGCGTCGTGCGTCCGCCGCGCCGGGCGGGAACGTGCGCCACGGCGCCTCCCCGCGACGGGTCGGGCAAAGTGGGTCCACCGGAGCACGGTCGGGAGGTCCCCGGACTCCCGCGGAGAAGTTCCATGTCGTCTCGGACTCCGGTTGACACGAACTCGAGCTCACCAAACCGGATCGGGGGTCCCTAGCTCCAGCCGGGCCGGAGTGGAGTGCGATTAGGGCTGGGAATCCGCCCGAAATGTCGTTCTTTGGCCATTCCGAGTTTTGGCGAGAAGGAAAGCGAAAAGCACGCACAAGCCCCTACCTCCGGCGCGCCAACCGCCGGTGCTAAAACTAGTGGTCCTAGTACCAACGAGTGAATTTACGTCGTACTCCCAACCCCGGATGGTGTGCAAGAAGGACACAAGAAGGATTTGTATTATCCCCGCACCAAGGTGCCTGTAGGTAGGGTGTACAAGCGGTGGAGAGAGGGAACCCCCCCAAGTCTCGTGTGAGATGAGTGTGTGTGTGTGTGTTTTGTTTGCCAAGGAGATTGCTTGACTTGCTTAGTTGGATTCACCTCCCTTCGGAAGGACCCCGTCCCCCCCTTTATAGCCCGGAAGGGGATGGACGGGCTTTTACAAAGACTGTTGTTTGAATAGGAAAGACGGTGGTGGGCGCCACCTCATCCTGCCGAGGCCTTGGGGCTCCATCTCTCCTTGTGCCGAGGCCCCGGGGTGAGGGCGGCGGTTTTGTCTTTGCACGGCGCCCGCACGCCGATGGCGGGCGCCGTTCGTGGAGTCGGCTCCTCGTTCTTGGCGAAGGAGGGGCGCGTCGCCTCTGCGGGGGGTCGGCGTGGGCGTCATGATGAGCGTGCCCGTGCGTGGCTCTCAGTAGCTTTGACTCACTCCCGGTCCGGCCCCCGAGGGCCACGGCATCGTTGTCGATACGGCGTGGTCGACGTAGAGATACGGCCAGATGGGGCCATCTCCGTCTGCCCCGGCTCTCGAAGCCTGGGTGCACAAAGGGGCGGGGCACCGTAAGACCCGCCCCGTGGCCGTGGGTGGCGCCGTGCTCTGCCCGGGACGCGGCGTGTTCGTATTTGGACTCCCGTGATGGGACCTCATTCACGAGGGTTGAGTTATCATGACGCCCTGACGGCGGGCAGGCATGGCCGCCACTATTAGATTGCAGAATCGTGAGCGCGGGCGCAGAGGTGCAGAGTGATGACGGGACGGTTTCCCCACCACCGCTGTGGCTAACGTCGGCGACCGATCCACCGTGGGAAGGCGGGTAGATATACGCCAAGTCGAGGGTCGGCCTTGACCAGGTGATGCGCGCCACGTGTCGTCCCGAGCCTTAGCGCGGGGCTCGGTCGGGACGGGAGGCGGGAACTGGCCCGGGTCACCGAGGGGCCTGGGCGGGCGGAGTGTTAGTGCCCGCCCCGAGGCCTCGGCAGGGAGGAGCTCTGGCGGGACGGAAGTGACGGACGCCGCCTGGGGCCTCTCGGCCGAGGGCTCGGGCGAAGTCTGAAAAGGGACGCCTGGTCCCGAGGCCTCTGGTACGGGGAGGCCCCTGCCAGGCGGAAAAAGGGAACTCGTCCGTGGCCTTGGTAAAGGAGGCTTGGACGGGCGGAAGGTTAGCGTTGCTTGAAGTCCCAAAGAATGTGGGCTCGGGAGTGTTAGTGTGTAGTCTTGTGTGGGCCTTGGCGGCCGTGTTTTGTTCTTGTGTGGCCTGGTTTTTGCGTTTTTGGGCCTAATTGTTAGGAGGGCCTTATTTTGGTCCCCGACAAATAATAAATATAGTGAATTAAAATAATTTAGTAATAATTCTGATAAATCAATCAAAATAAGGTAGACTTAATGACGAGTAGACCAAAAGGTACATGGCCCCACCTGCAACTCAAAGGTTTTTTCTCCTAGGAGGCTAGATCTCTCAGAAAGAGGAAAATTAGGAGCAGTCTTTTTTTTGGAACAGAAATTAGGAGCGGTCTGGACTCTCTATTTTCTCTCCGTCACATGCAGTTGTGTTTCGGACTTTGTGAAAACTTTGAGTCGGAGCTCATTATTTGGTTCCTGCGTTTTGCGGATGAGAACAAGACTTTCTGCAGGAATGGTAAACCTCAGTCCTTTGATCCAAACGCTACATGACGTCAGCAGGGTAAAGGAATCGTGTTCCTGTAAAATTCCTTCACCAATCCTCCATTCTAAACGCGCCCAAAGGATTTCTAAAACACTGTTTTGATGCCAGAATCAGTTCCGATTCTCAGCCGAATCGGCAGAACAGCACCAAACGATCTATCTGCGAAACATTTCTGCCCTAAAACGTTTCTCCTGATATAATGCTGCGTTTTTTTTTTTTCCTGAGACAGCGAAACGGCTCTCGACTTGTTTCTCAAGATTCTAGTTCTAGTCTATCCCATACACTAGCGACCGTATTTTTTCTTGCTATCCTTTTTTAGTGCAACAAATTAAAATGAGTTGTATTTAAATTATTCTTCATCCACAAAACAGTTATAATATTTGGAAGCATATTTTCATTTATATAAAAAAATTTTATGAAAAATATTTTCTTTTAGAATCGGAATCGAGCTTATTTGTCAAACAGTTCTATAAAGTGATTCACGTTTTTGGAGAGAATCTAGAGCTGGAACAGGCCGTGGCGGCGCAACGCGTACGTAGGGCCAACGCAAGCATAGGACACGCGGTGAGGGCGGATTTAGCGCCACATGCAACGGCTGATATGGAGGCAGCGCGGCTTTGGCAGCATGCGTCAGTCGCTGAAAGGGACGCGGAGCCGCGGGCACCCTAGTACTAGTAGACCCTCCAGATGGAGGCGGATCCTTTTCCTGGATAAAAACGTCACCTCAAGCAGCGGACACGCGGTGAGGGCTGATTTGGCGCCACATGCAACGGCTGAGAGAGAACCAGCGCGGCTTCGGCAGCATGTATCAGCCGCTGAAAGGGACGCGGCGCCGCGAGCACCCTGGATGCAGGCGGATCCTGTCTGCATCCATCTCCCTGCTGGTTAGGAGGAAGTAACGACAAACAATATCTTCGCTGCTGCTGCGATCGCCATAGTCCTCCCTTCGTCCCTAAAATAATGTCACCGCGCTTTCCGAGAAATAAATGACAGCAATTTTAATAAATAATAAATATTATCAATTAGTATCATAATTAGTATTATCGGAAAGATCTTTGGATCTATTCTTTTAACAAAATTATTTAGAGATATAAATATTACACGTATTTTCTATAAATAAATCAGCCAAACTTGTGGCACACATCCCACAACAACATTTTTTTATGGGCGGAGGGAGTACTTTAAACCAAGCTGATGTCTGATGTCTGATGTCTGATGACGTGCCCCACCACTAACACTTTGTGCAAACCGGGCGGCTATAATGTGCCGACGTTCACATCTGCAAGATTCGTTTGTTCACTAGTCGTCTCTAGCTCAGCACAAACAAACAACTTGTCGGCTTTGTCAAAAAAAAAAAAAAAAAAAAACAAACAACTTGTCGGCAACAGGTGTGAGGTCGCGGCCAGCCCATGACGTGGCCGCAAGCATATACTCCTGTCCAAAAATACGATTATCAAATCCGTACCGGTCAAACTATTTAAAATTTAATTAAATTTATAATAAATAGTATGGATATTTATGTCTCTAAATAAATTTTTTATAAAAATATATTCTATAACTAATTTAATGATATTTATTTATGTACCATGAATGTTATTATTTATTTATATGATTTTAGTTAAAGTTCAAACTGTTTAACTCCTCAAAAACATGAATTACGTTCTTTTGTAGGCGGAGGAAATTTATACCTACATTGCGCTAAACACGTGTACGCTGCTTGTTGCACGAACCAAAAGTTGGCGAGCGCAGTCCCATTGAGTCCCATTCACTTGCGAGCTCACAAGCTCACAGCCATGTCACTCTCACACTCACTGCATCAGATTCTCCCTTTTCTCCTATGCCCTGCCTTTTCGCTGCCCTAAAATTCGGCAAATGGGAACAAACCTCCACCACTAACAACAACATTTTCATAACTTGACATGCAAGCCATCCGTTAGAATGATACTGCATGAAATGTATCCTCAAATTACACCAAGCTCTGGTATTATTATCTAACGAGGATCTAGGCCAGCATCATACGACGGCGGCGCAGCAGCGAAAATAGGCAAGAATCCTAGCTCGATTAGATGCATTTAGGTGTTGGCTGATAGGTTATTTATATAGGCCTATCCAACATGATCTCATGTCGTGATTCAAAGGATTAAGATGCCGAAGAGGGGGGGTGTAATCTAAAATTCACACGAAAATAAAATCTATCCCTTAGCCCATTTCACCCCTTGTGCCTAAAGTGTTTCTATCCCACGCACAAAGTTTTGCACCCAAGTTTGAAACCTATTCTAGAATGGAAATTCTAGTAATGTAAAGACATGAATATAAATTGCTCAAAAGAGACAGGTTAGGAACATGGCGATGTTTACCCGAGGTATCGAGTATCAACACTCCCCACTAGTCTTCATTGGAGCACCTGCACAAGGATATGGCTCTCCCTTGATCCACGCAAGGATCAAGTGCTCTCTATGGTTGATTATTCAACAGTCCGATACGGTGAAGCACCCACAACTATTTACAACATGAGTTGGGCCTCTCACAAG
The DNA here is from genome assembly GCA_015844335.1 of Chrysopogon serrulatus. Lineage (NCBI taxonomy): Eukaryota > Viridiplantae > Streptophyta > Magnoliopsida > Poales > Poaceae > Chrysopogon > Chrysopogon serrulatus. The sequence goes on along the minus strand of JADLZL010006008.1, from coordinate 39,426 downwards.
GATCACCATGCTCCCAACAACCACCAAGCCATCTAGGTGATGTCGATCATCAAGAGTAACAAGCACAAACCCTCACTTGACCTAACTGTTGACATTTCTTAACGTCGCTACTAAAGACAGAGATAAACCCCCATCCCTAGCAATGGCGCCAAAAATACTTGTAGGTATTTTAGCACTACTTAACACTAGGTTGCCATCCCTAGCATAATGCAAGAAATGCTGGTCTATTAACATGTCACTTGAACTTAAGAATGAATATAAGGGTATATGCAAGCGCATAGATAATATACCATTGTAGCATTTTACCATGGAATAAACCAGGACTGTAATTTATATTTTATCTCTAGGAAGGATAGGCAGTAGGAATATGATAAGAACTTATTATGGATGAGTGTAACCATGCCCTAACTACTCACAATAGAGGTAAGTCACAAGATAAATGATAAAGATAAGCACTGATCATCAGCATTAAATAGTCAGAGTACTCATTTCTAGTCATTAGCATTACTAGTAGAACATCAAAAGATATTTCTAAGTTATTTCTAACTACAAGTCAGTGCATATAATGATTAGTGCAGTTATACTTAGTGGTCATCGCTAAGATTCTATTCCATATCTAGTCATGAAGGATATTACTAAGAAAGACTTAGAACAGAGCTTATCTTTCTTCGCAACTGAATCCTACTTGTCCTATATTCGGGGGAGTGGACTACAAAGGACTCAATAGGAGTGTCACACCCGCGATCTACCACATGACCCGGAATATAGGGTACATCCGTAGGTAAACAACGTACAAGCACCAAGCTTACACAATATCGACCACTCACCCAATGATCATTTAGGCAAGCGCTATATGGTCCCATGAATAAGTATGACAATAATCTAGCTATACTAAGTACATAATCAAAGTAGACAATGAACATGATGACTATGAATAAAGAGACGAAGAACAACGTCATATCAATTGTAGCAAATATATAATGTATGAAAGATACAAAGGGGAGAGGAGGTATAGAAGCTATACCAAGCCACGCTCTTGACAAGATCAGGAATCCAAGCGAAGTTTGCCTCTCTCTATTTCTATCTAGCTAGCTATCCCTAGAAAGAGCTCTAGAAATTAGGGTTTCTAGCTGATGATCAGACTTCTCTCAATGAGGTCCCCTCTCTGGGGTCTCTGGTTCTGGTTATATAGCCCGGATTGATGCACTGGAGCCCTCGGATCAAACCGACATTATCAACTGTGTAGATACGGATTCAAAGGCGGTGGAGAACTGACATACGAAGACGGAGGCTGATAGGTGGGACCAGGGGCCGACCGGCCTAGGGGTGAGACCGGCCGGCCTCTTTTGATGGTCCTTAATGCCTATTTTATACCATCAACTATTGCTCAATATAACATGATATCAACCATAAAGCATAGGCTGTAGGTTTTGATTCTAACAAGTTCCACGAGTTTTGGTGTTCTCACTTGTGTTGCGGGGAGTATGCAATGTTCTATCAAATAAAAGTATCTTAAATAAGGAATTGGACAGCACCATTGCGACGGGCTCGTCGAGATGATCGAAATGAACATATCATTTGCTATATTTGGAGTTCGGAGTCAAAAGATATCAATTCTACACCGAAACCAACACTAGAAGACTCTAGAAGGCACCGGAAGATGACGTACCGAAGGTGGGGCCCACCTTTCAGGGGGTGGGGCCGCCCGGCCCACCCCGGGGCCGGCCGGCGCTCCACAGAGCCCATTCGGGGCCCGCTTTGACGGAGGGCCTCCTACCGCCTTAGGGTTTGTATCTCCACCGTTCTTAGTCGAATTAGTCCCACATCGCCTGTCCCGGAAGAGGTGGAGGCTTTTCTAGACTATAAATAAAGAGGTAGACCCCCCTCCCTAAGGGCACCACATTATTGGAGATGTAGGGCGTCCCTCGAATGGATGACCTCTCATCTCTAGAGAATTAGGGCTAGACTTTCCAATGTAGTTCTAGTTGAGAGTTAGGGAGAAAGCGGCGCTACGTCCGGGTTCCGAGGAGTCTTCGGAAGAGTCATCGAGTTTTTAGTATGTCTTTGTATTTATTCTTTGTAAGACTTATGCTTTAATATATTTTATCTTCTCTATTTACTTTTATGCATTACATTTGATTGGTTAGTATAGTTGTTATACTTTAGCATAGGATCTCCGCCCGTATCGGGTGCTGTAGTTATTAATTGTGACTAGGGTAGTAATTGGTAGTGTAGACATGGAGTCTAGGCTATATATTACCTGAGATTGCACCCAGTCCAACATATAGTTGTGGTAGCCCTAGGTGGTGACAGCCCTGACGGCCGACGTATTCCACTATGTTAGGGTTGGTGTTTGTAGGACCGTGGTCGGACTTCCTAGTCCCTTTCTCACCCCTTTTCCGTGACTAGTGTTCTGATGTCCCGAAGTGTTATTGTGTGATTGCTTTACCTTCCATAAATCAGTTATTATAGAACCCAAGTAATAGAGAAGTAGTTAGGAACCTTGAACTCTCCCCGTTGTCCTCTCACTTTAGCTATTTACTCTTTTATCATAGAATTCTCTCGTGTGTGTCATATATGCATAATTCCTATCATCAATATATCGTTTACCCCTACTTTAATCTAGTTGGTGTATTAGTTAGTAGATACATGATGGTGAACTATCAATGACTTTATCCATTGTTTTCTAGTGGTAAAATATAAATAACGATACCTAGAATACTCCCCTTAAAATGCTACAATAGTTTTACGTAAACTTGCGAATCCTTCATATTTTAATTGTGCATAAGAAATACCAACAAGTATTTTTTGGCGCCGTTCTTGGAAACAATTGGCGTAAAGATTTTGATAATGATCTTAATATCTGCTAATCTAGTATGTCGCTAGCTTTAGTAGGATTACCCTCTGTTTTGTTGAGTTGTGGAATAAGCGAGAATATCAAGCTGTTTCAATCTTAAGCGAAATTCCACAAGAACAAGACATAGGAGATCTTGAAGAACTCAGGGGTGCCTAAACATACATGATCCATCAACAATAAAGCCCTGCCATCTCACAGGTATGTATAAATATTTATATATATTTCACTAACTATGTGTAGATTGGAGAAAAAAATCATCGTCACAAGACGTCAAAGTTCATCATATGTGACGAATAAAGACACCTTTGCACAACTCACTTTGTGAGTCATGGTAGTTATGATTAAGAATGGTGAGAAAGTCTTGCTCATAGGCTTTAAATTTAATGAGTAGTTATCTGTTGCATTCCACTTTGCATGTTTACTTTGAATAATCCATGCATCTACCCCATCTCATATCAAATCCACAGCATGTTCAGTTCCTTGCACATATGCATATCACTTTCATCTCTACTTAAAATAGGAAAAAAAAAATATATATTCTCACCATACATGATCATGCTTTTATCTCTAAACCTTTAAGTGCTTTCATGCTATCTTTGTTTACTATAGTATGCTTTAGTTTGGAAGTACTGCACATACTTTTATAGGCCTTTAAATTAAGCGTGGTGCTTAGGTTAAATAGCCTACCTTAATCAAACTAGACATGGAGTTTGGTTTGGTTATTGAACTCGAAATTATTATAGTAGATATTGGATATTTTATTGGACTAACCCTTATAGAAAACTCTCAAATTTAATTCGGGTAAGTCAAGAGATGAACTCACATCAGAGATGAATCAAGGCATATGATGAAGTTCAATAACTTTGCACAAAAGGAAGACACAGCTCATTCTCCATAGAAGAGTTGTAAGTATCAAAGTTTATTCACTTAATCTTTTTTTCGCAAGTTGTCTTTGCCTTGAACCATATAAAAGTACAGCTACTAACAAAATTTGTTAGAAGAAATCTATGCTAAAGTATTCCTAGAAGTCCATTCTTTCATTAGTATAGATGAAATTCACATGAATTATGGACCATAACCCACATTCCAAACTTGTTGCAATCCTTCGGGTATATGTCCACTAATATTTATGCAGGGAAGAAAGAATAAATGTCTGATCATGGTTTCAAATGAAAAGAAAGGAGGACAAGTGTATAGAAAGGACCAAGATGAAAAAAAGACGAAAAACACTTCAATACCTCGTACACTTCGCCATGATAGTGGACCAATTACCCTGCAAGACATAAGGTACGTTTATCCAAGCTTCATGCAACTTTAAACTACATTCAACATCTTATACCATATTGCTAATTATCTTGGTTATCTATACCTTATGTCATGCTTAATTTGCTAAAACTTAAAATAAATAAAATACTCTTTTGGTTCACCTACATATTCTTGGTTCTATCTCTAGTCTTTTGAACTTCCTTACTCTATTATAAGTATGCTTTAGAATATCACTTAAACACTATAACATCAAAGCATATTTGTATAAGAATGTGGTTGTATATATAGACTATCCGCTCCTGTATAAAAATGTTCAAATCATATTAGGAGACTTCATAGAATCAAATCAAGGTTAGAAGTATTCTTTAAAATTATATCTTCTCCTTAACCTTATTTAGAAAATTTAAAATAATGGTGAATCATTTAAATATGGGCTACAAATTAATCTTTAACTACTTGGCAAACACTATCCATACTTTAAATAAATAGTATATTCCTTCGGGTATGTGTTGTCTACTAATCCCTTGCGAGAGAAGAAATAATGAGAGAAACAAAAGTCTAGAAGAGTGAGAAAGGAGTACAACATATGAGACAAGATGCTACTGATCAACTCAAGCTGCAAAGGAAGGAAAAAAAGACCATTTAAAATCATCTATCCTTTACTTTATGGTGTCATCACGCTCTAGTAATAAAGGTAATATCTTAAAGGTAAGTGATCATCATATCCTCTTGATCTTGGAGTACACATCTTAGCACCATTCTCTTGATCTCAGTCTTAACCAAATGACCTACAATGTTATATATCTTGTTTTTGGAAGATGGTAGTCATCATATCAATCTTGATAACTTATAAAGATGAACAATCCTTCCATAGGTTAAGTAACTCCACTCTTTTATCTCATAAACTTAAATTCTATATTTATACTTTTGATATTCTCACCCAAGATGTAAATGAACAATATGAAAAGACATCAATCTTATTGTGCCTAAGGTTAGAGAATGAATAAATTTCTAATTACATTTGGTGTTTTCCCACCAATAGAGCCCCCCTGCACTTGATCTCTACCTTATCTATGAGCAGAACCCACTTCAAGCAAAGTGAGGGGGAGATTCCCCAAATTCTACAAGTGGGAGCTCTAAACTAGTAACAAGGATACACATAAGATCACTACAAAGAGATCGACCTTACGTGACGATTTCGGGGGTTAGTGACGAGCTTACGTGACAACAGGATATCACAAGATATCGTCACAGAAGGGGGTTCTGATGACAAAAAAAAAGTGTAATCGTCACAATTTATTTGTCATAGAAGGTCAGGCCTTCTATGACAAAAAAGATTATGACGATTCTGAGACTTTTTTTTTGTCACTTGTACCCCTTCGTGGACGATATCCTCATTGTCACGCGAAGCTCATCACTAACCCCGGAAATCGTCACGAGAAGGTCAGATTTCTTGTAGTGGATTAGAGTCGAGATGCTAACAAAAAGAAAAAAGAAGAAGGTGGCACCACTATTGGAAGCACCACTAGTGGAAACAACACCTCAATCCTCATCCTTAGGAGCAAACTGAAGTACTCAATCAACAAACCACTGCAAGGAGGAGTCCAGTTCGAAGGACTCAAAACATCGAACCCTCGTCGTGAGGTAACATCGGTAGTTATCCATGTTTACTTTCTTGCATTGCATGATTTATTTTCTCTTAACCATATTTACTTTTCTACATTAGTATTATATAGGAAATAATAAATAAATAAGATATGCATTAGGTTACATTCATGCATCTTAAAAAAAAAAAAACTTTAAGCCCCATATGAAACCCTTGTAGTGTAAAAGTTATAGGAATTCTCACTGTGGTGGCCTATAAAATAAAAATATATACATCATGCATTTGTACTTTCTGCATATAAACCCATAAAATTCAAAAATATTAATTGAGCATCCTGGCTGTATCTTTGCTATTATAAAACTACTTTGAAACCTCCACAACACCCAACCCTCTAAAATGGCTGATCACTAACTCTTTATCCTAATACCATTCCACGAGTTTTGGTGTTTTGTGAGAACTTTCTCGGGATGACTCTAAGAGCCAGCTCACCTAGGAATCTTCATCCGCATCACTTTCGAAGCACATCTCTCCGACACACAGTGACCTCTGTGTGAAGAAAAAGTAACTTCTTGGGTGATGAGATTGAAGTATTCCTAGCAACACTTGCTCTTATAAGTATGAGCTCCTCTATGAGGACCACTCGGCTTTAATGCTCAAATACGACAACATCCGGCTTGGGGGAGCATCCTCTAGTTATCGAGATAAGTATACCTATGCGATTATCGAGTCTATCTTATAGTCATAAAATACCAAAAATATGTGGGCACATGAAGGTCCACGTCTGTAGAGTCTTTTATGAGTCCATTAGTCTAAAAGAAATAAAAAGATGAATAACACTCAAAACCAAATAAAAATACTCTAGCTATTTATTAAGGTATGATCATAGAGTGTGTTTACAGTTCTATTTAGTTGTTAAGAGTCAAATAGAAATTGAAGAACAATAAAATTTTGTCTTGGAGATGATGAATAGTTGCTCTGTCGTAATTCCTTTCACGTGCCTAGTTTTCAACCTTAAATTCTCCCGAGTTTTGGATATGACTGTTTTGATATAAGAATTTACTCTGAACCTGAAACTTGTGGAGGCATATGCTCAAGCTAAGTCTAGGTGATTGAGGGATAGGATATGAGCAAGTCTAAGCTGCTATTTATCTTATTCCTAGCAATACTAAGTTCTAAAGATTTATCTTTTAAAAAACTAAAAATCTTACATGATGAGCTCTTGTATGACAAAGTTTGAATTCCTATCAAAGCCATACACGATACATATTTAGACTAGGAAAACTTTTGTTCAATCATGCTGCTTGCTTTGCATTGAGTTTAGTCAATCTTTGTTGTACATCTTATGAGAGTCTTGTCATGCTTTTAAAATCAAGATCACACGCACACACTCCATCAACATATGTATTGCTCCTACCTTGGGAGTAAGCGCAATCATTTTTCACTTTCATCCAGATCCACCTTAAAATTGTTTTTCTCCTACACTAGGAGTAAATACCAAAAAAATATATACCCTATAGGACAACCCCTATTTAATGCTCTAAGTTCTTATTATTATCTCTCCAATTTTTTGTATTCAATGGATGCATGTGGCTATAAAAAAGAAAAAGTATTGAAAAAAAGAAGAAGAGGGAGTTAAAAAATGGACGAGTGTCCGGACAATTAAAACAATGGGTACTTAGATGCTCGCCTCCCTAAAAACAATATATAGAAAAAAAAGAGAGAAGAAAAAAAAAGAGATTAGAGATAGCCCATGTTTTCCTGTGAAAGTTCTAAATCTAAGAAAGAGAGATTTATTTTCTAAGAGCATAAGTAGAATTAGGATTAGCCACCATATAATCACCTATCTACCATATTTCATACACATGCACACCTTGGTTTGATTGTATGACTTGATTCTCTTTGGATCCATTGTTTGACTTTACAATATATGAATTGCAAGTATGCTCATCCTTGTTTAATGCCACTCCTACGAGCTCCACTATAATCATTAGTTGTAGGAGGGCATAACAACATAAATGCCTTAAGTGAGATACATAAATACCACATATTAAGAGACTTGAGGGTGTCATACAATTAAGCTCTGAATTTTATTTTTTAAAAACCTGCAAAAAACTCTAGAATATTGGTTTAGTGAAGAATTTGAGACATAGTGCTTGACTTGATTGTTCTATCTTTCAATTACTCAAGACCCACGCAAAAGTTGAAAAGCTCCATAGTTAATGGTAATATGGGTAAGTTTGAAAGTTAGAGCAGTTTTGTCTAATTTAAAGGAGAATTTTAGTTTGAAAGCATGTGTACTTTTGAGGAGTGAAAGCATTGTAGCAACTCCTGATCCAAGTTTAGTAGTTAGGCTTTGCTAAGGGACTAGCAAAGGGCAAGCTTGGGGGAACTTGTTGATGGTCCTTAATGCCTATTTTATACCATCAACTATTGCTCAATATAACATGATATCAACCATAAAGCATAGTTTGTAGGTTTTGATTCTAACAAGTTCCACGAGTTTTGGTGTTCTCACTTGTGTTGCAGGAGTATGCAATGTTTCATCAAATAAAAGTATCTTAAATAAGGAATTGGATAGCACCATTGCGACGGGCTCGTCGAGATGATCGAAACGAATATATCATTTGCTATATTTGGAGTTCGGAGTCAAAAGATATCAATTCTACACCGAAACCAACACTAGAAGACTCTAGAAGGCACCAGACGATGACGTACCAAAGGTGGGGCCCACTGCTCTGAGGGTGGGGCCGCCCGCCCCACCGAGGGTCGGCCGGCGCCCACGAGAGCCCATTCGGGGCCCGCTTTTACGGAGGGCCTCCTACCGCCTTAGGGTTTGTATCTCCACCGTTGCTTAGAAGTCGAATTAGTCCCACATCGCCTTTGTCCGGAAAGAGGTGGAGGCTTTTCTAGAATATAAATAAAGAGGTAGACCCCCCCTCCCTAAGGGCACCACATTATTGGAGATGTAGAGGCGTCCCTCGAATGGATGACCTCTCATCTCTAGAGAATTAGGGCTAGACTTTCCAATGTAGTTCTAGTTGAGAGTTAGGGAGAGCGGCGCTACGCCCCGTTTCCGAGGAGTCTTCGGAAGAGTCATCGTTTTTGGTATGTCTTTGTATTTATTCTTTATAAGACTTATGCTTTAATATATTTTATCTTCTCTATTTACTTTTATGCATTACATTTAATTGGTTAGTATAGTTGTTATACTTTAGCATAGGATCTCCGCCCGTGATCGGGTGCTCTAGTTATTAATTGTGACTAGGGTAGTAATTGGTAGTGTAGACATGGAGTCTAGGCTATATATTACCCGAGATTGCACCCAGTCCAACATATAGTTGTGGTAGCCCCAGGTGGTGACAGCCCTGACGGCCGACGTATTCCACCATGTTAGGGTTGGTGTTTGTAGGACCGTAGTCGGAGCTTCCTAGTCCCTTTCTCACCCCTTTCCGTGACTAGTGTTCTATGTCCCGAAGTGTTATTGTGTGATTGCTTTACCTTCCATAAATCGCTTATTATAGAACCCAAGTAATAGAGAAGTAGTTAGGAACCTTGAACTCTCCCGTTGTCCTCTCACTTTAGCTATTTACTCTTTTATCATAGAATTCTCTCGTGTGTGTCATATATGCATAATTCCTATCATCAATATATCGTTTACCCCTACTTTAATCTAGTTGGTGTATTAGTTAGTAGATACATGATGGTGAACTATCAATGTCTTTATCCATTGTTTCCTAGTGGTAAAATATAAATAACGATACCTGGAATACTCCCGGTAAAATGCTACAATGGTTTTCTGTGCGCTTGCGGAATCCTTCATATTTTAATTGTGCATAAGAAATACCAACAGCCTCCCCCTCATTGCCTGGTGGGCCCCACTTTGGTGTGGTGACTTCTCGTGTCTTCTAGAGTCTTACGGAGTTGTCGATCAATCGGATTTCATATTTTAATCGACAAGTGCATCTTCCTTTGCGTCTTTTGTGATAAAACCCTGCAGAAACACAGATTCACCAATACTCATAGAATTCTATCAGTTTAAACTCTAAGTTTACGTTGGTGATTGCATTTGTGCCATTTTTCATTAATAGTTGATGGTTAAAAGTGGTAGTTATCTACCATCAACAACTCCCCAAGCTTAACCTTTGCTAGTCTCTTAGCAAAGCTAAACTTAGCAATAGATAAAGATGTTCATAAATTTTAAAGTATTATAGCCAGTCCTTCAAAAGTACACCTAGATTCAAACGTAAACTCTCCTTTGAATTAGAACAAACAGGTCTGACTTTTTAAACTTACTCATGTTACCTTTAACCATTGGGCTTCTTAGCTTTTACTTGGTCTTGAGCAATTGAGAGATAGAAAGATCAAGTCAAGCGCTATGTCTCAAGTTCTTTGCTCAACTATTGGTCTAGAGTTTTCGAGAGATTTTCAATATGACACTCTCAGATCTCTCATTATATGTGGTATTTGTGGATTCTCACCAAGACAATAATGATGTTATGCCTTTTTTTTTCTTCTTACAACTAAAGCTTATGTGGAGCTCATAGGAGTGAAGAAAATATAAAAGAGCATACTTGCAAGGTATATATTGTAAAATCAAACAATAGATGATCTAAACAGAAATGAGTCATACAATCAAATCAAGATGTGCATGTATGTGGATATATGGTGAATGGTAGTGGAACCTAATTCTACTATGCTCCTTAAAAACATCTCTCTTTTGAACTTAGAACTTTGGCAAGAGAACATGAGCTATTTTATTTATCTTTCTTTTTCTTTCCTTTTTCTCTCTTTTTTTCCAAAGAGGCAGGCATCTAAGTACCCACTGTTTTGATATCTCGGACACTTGTCCATTTTTCAACTCTCTTTTTTCAAGAATAACTTTTGCATGAATTATTCTAATTAATTATAGAAAAGCATAGATCTAAAATTACAGTAAAAATTTTATGCTAAAACATACCATATTATATGTTCACTATGTAGATCTATTCATATGGAGTCCAATAAAATTAGATTTTCTATTTTATGATTTTTCTATGATTTATTATAATTTTTTAAAAAATTCAGCCAAAATAAATAAAAAAAAAAAAAAGACAAAACCATGTTATTGTAGTAAAACCACCATTCAAAACTACTTCAAGAGGTAATTTGATCGGTTTAAAAAATTCATGGGATAGAAAAACTGGTTTTTATAGTTGAGAGGGTTAAGTATTTCATCCCTCATAATTGAGGGGGTGATGTAGACTTTTTCTAATACTAATTTGATGTTATGTATTTTAGTGTTCTTTTCTATGAAGTTAGCCAAACTTAAAATAACTTAAGCTAAGACAACTCTGGAAGTTAATTTAATTTGGTAACCGAGAGAGCAATGAGAAGTCAAGAACCAAGCAAAATATAAAGCATGTACCAAGATAAATGATTGATAAATACTTTTCCATTTCTTTGTCTACTACCTCGTGCTGCCCTTTCTTTCTCTGCCCCGTACACGCCCGCCCCCCCCCCCCCTCCTCTTCTCCCGGCGTCTCATCACTTTTCCTTGTGCCCCACATATCTCTGTAGTAGTGACGGAGTGTGAGGATGGATGCTTAATTGCAGCTTTGCCCTATAAAAGGAGGCCAAATGGTTGTTATGAGCATCGAAGGCCTTAGCATCCACTCTCTGCTCGTTCATTCAGCCGATGCGCTCCTACATAGCTCCACCTGCTTGTTTGTGGTACTCTCTCTCTCCCCCTCCTCCTTTCCTCCCTCCCTGTCTTTAATATCACATCTAATAGCTTGCTATATATTCTTCCATCTCTATTTAAGTGTCACCGTGGAATTCGTGCCGCTTAGTTTTGACTAGATTTATAAAAAATATTTGCAATATTTGTATCTCCAAATAAATTTATTACGAAAATAGATTCAATGATCTATCTAATGATATTAATTATGTAGTATAAATACTAATATTTTATTAGGAAAAAGGCTATATAACCCCTCACCTTTTGCACCGAGGCTACTTTATCCCCTGAACTTTAAAACCATCTTACAAACACATTAAATTTTACCAAACCATTTAATCAACCCCCTAGAGTGGTTTTGGCACCTGGTTTTGCCTACGTGGCATGCCAACCTAGCAGCGAAAGACATGCTGGCCGTGGAGCTCAGCTATCATATCTAGCACGGATACGGATACGTGTATCGGTATCGGCGGATATGGATATGCGGATACGACATTTTTCTAAAATATTCGATACGCGGATACATTTCAGTATTTTTTTTAAAAAAAAATAAGTATAAGGCATATCAGAGTTCCGAAAATGATATCAGCGAAAATGAGCATCGGAATTGCCTGCAATATTGGTGTTTTGTTGTTTTCCAGATTTCCAATCAGTGAAAGAAAGCCCAGCATCTCTATTCAATAATTCTTTTCTAGTTTTCCAATCAGTAAAGAACAAGGAAAATCAACCAAGCAAAAGCTCAAGAACCGAAGAACGGAAGAAGGAACTGGAAGCTGTTGAATTCCGTTAGGTACTTTGGGGCCCTCGTCCCGTCGTCTGTGCTGCGCTTGTCAATGCTTCGCAGCCGGGGGTGCTCATCCGTTCGGGGGATTAGCTGGGCTGGGCCGTATCGGCAGTCCTGATACGTATCTGCCTGCCGTATCTTGATTTATCAAATTTATTTTTATCCTGATACGTTTGGGATACGTATCGAAGCTTTATCCTACGCGTATCCGTATCGGATATGTATCCGATACCGGATACGCCACCCGTTTCTGTCTGTCAGTCATCTTTGCCCCAAATACGGACGACTTGGCCCGGGATCTGGCAGCAGCCTCGTTGCCCAAAAGCGGCGACAGCAGGGGGCGGGTGAGGCTGTGCCGCGGCGGCGGCGACGAGGCTCTGTTCCGGCATGCCGGCGGCGAGGCGTGGCCGCTCGTGCAATCCACCGGCGAGGCAAGGCGACAAGGGTATACCTGGGCCGCGGCGACGGCGTGATGGCCTGCGTTGTGTCATGGGGGATGCGCCGCTGTAGACCGTGACGGGGAGGCTGCGCTGCGGGAGCGGGGACGCGGCAACGAAGAGGAAGCGCGACGACGGCGCCAGGAGCGGGTTGGCGCCCAGGTAGTGCTTCGCGTAGAGGTGGAGCAGGATGACGAAGACGACAACCACGAAGAGGAAGATGCATTACCGCCCCAAGGAGCACCCCGTCCCTGCTGCTGCCAGAGCCAGGGAACATCCCGTCGCGGCCGCTGCCACTGGGCTCGCCGACCGTAGAAGGGCTTGTTTTAGCTCTTCGTCACGAAGTTTAGGGAAACTGCATCACATCTTCTAATGCAGAAAAATGGAATTTCTCTGGTAAATAAGAGGACTACCACCTGTAGAGATCTGGTAGAGATGAGTATGCGCGGAAGAGGAGGTTTTAGATCGAATTCAGATTTCAGTCTGCCAATGAAAAATTGCAGAAGCTTCTGTTTGGCTTGTCATCCTGACGTTTACAAATACTCGAAGTTGTGTCTGCTGACACCTACAAACACTTTCAAAGTGTTGTGCTGTTGATCAGTTTTGCCAGAAACAGCAAGCAGCCATTCCCTCCCTACCCTTGAAAAAACTCGAAACCTTTTGTTTTTTTTTTCCTCCCGAGACGAAAAATCAACCAAAACCATGCATCTCCAAACTAGGCAAAAATTCCTCTGCCTCGCCCTCCCTCCATCTCTCGGCGTTCATGTCCGTGGCTGCTGGCACCAAGGAACGAGCTTCTCGAGGTGTCGGCGCTTTGTTTCTAGGCTCAGGACGCCGGCCACTGATGAGAGAAGAAGCGGAGAGGAGACGACAACTGGACAGAGTGGACACAAGAAGGAACTGGAGCTGTTGGGTCTCAGGGAGCTCTTTACCGGCATGGAGAGCCTGCAACTCACCTCTGTTCGGCTTGGAAGCTGCCTCTCGTCAACCATGGAGGACCCTTCCCATGATTGCCGATGCTCCGCAACCATGAGATAACCAGGATGCTCCCTGACAATGCGCGCCAAGCTCCGAGGTCCGTGCACCACCGCCTGCCGCAGCCACCCAGCGTTCGCCGGCCCTGGCCACAGCAGCCGCCCGCTGCCCCTGACCGCAAGCGGTACGGAGTCTTCCTCTAGGGCTCCGACTGCTCCCTGCGCATCTACTCCGCTCCTTCCCCCTCCTCCGATGGTGGCGACGAGATCTGGTGGGATGGGCCGGGACAGCCAGCTCGTGCCGTCGCTGCTCTTGCGCCGTGCGCGCTCGCGCTAGCCAGAGGCCGCTGCCGGGTCAAGGCATCCGTACAGAAACAGTCACGAGCGAGAGAGGCGGCTGCCTAGTCAAGGTGTCCCGTATTTGGGGCGAAGGGGAATGACAGCTAGGCCCCACCGCCAACATGTCTTTCGTTGCCAGGTTGTAGTGCCACGTAGGCAAAAGAGTACCACTCGGTTAATTAAACGGTTTTGACAAATTTTAATGTGCTCGATAGACGGTTTTAAAGTTCAGGGGGTAGAGTAGTCCCAGTGTAAAAGGTAAAGGGATTATGTAGACTTTTTTCTATTTTTATTTTATATATTTAGTCAAAGTTAAATATGTTTGACTTTTCGGAAAGTGGGAAAGATAGATAAAAAAGGGATAGAGGGAATATGTACAATGGAGAAAGGTAGTAATATGTAATGGTTGTGATTATAAGGATTACTGGATTGTGCTAATAGAAATATTTATACTTTAAACTAGAGATTTCGTACTGAAGAGAGTGCGCCCACTAGGGCCTAGTTTGGATGCAATTGTATCCACTAATCTATATGTGTTAGAGTGGAACTTAGCTTAAGTTCCATCTCGATCCACTCCAATGCATATGGATTGAGATGGATACGATTGCATTCAAGCAAACCTTGATTAGGTCTATGGAGGCTGGTGGTTTGCTTTTTTTTTTTTTTTTTTTTTGAGAAAACTGGAGGGGCGAGGACCGTATAGGGAATATATTAAAAAACAAGGAAAAAAAGGTTTGCTTGCAAAGTTGAACCTAGCAGGCGTGGACTATAGTGGAATGGTTAGCTAAAGTTGGCATGTACAAAGACATATATGGAGGAAGGATTCAAAAAAGGTGAGGATCATAGTGAATAATACGAACACACTTTTAGGCAACGAGCTAGCTTAACCCTAGTCGTGTAAGGTTTAATGTAATCATGTCATGAGTTAAAAACATATTTATGATAGGGAGGGGAAGGAGGTGCGGTGCCGCCTCGTCATGGGCCAATGGCCGCTAGCCCCAGAGCAACAAGCACGTCAGCCTCCACTAGCCTTAAGAGAAAAAGTGAGTGGTGGAAGGACAAGATTGAGAGAGCTAATTAAGGGAGGATGACAAGCCACGCGACAAATCTTACTCCATCCATCCTCAAATATACCTATGCATTATGACTTTTAAAATTTATACTAAAATATAATGCATCATATACGGTATCTAAGCTTAGATTTAGCAAAGTTTGTTTAAAAACTTTTTAATAAGGTTTAATTCATACGCACATGTGTTATTTGAGTTTTTTAGTTACTTCAAAGTTTTTTTGAATATATTGTATTATTTGACGGAGGGAGTATAGTAGACACACATGTTCTGGTATAGTAATTCTCGATCCTTGTCGGAATTAACTCCACTTGAAGTCTATCTCTATTCTACCTGCATCTTCTACGCATGCATGCACAAGGACAAAAGCCTGATGAGGGACGCACCCAGGCAAGTCCTATTGTCACGTGCAGGCATCCTCAACGAGAGAGCTGGCTCATGGGGACGACCAACCTTCGTTTATTATGGCAACATCTAGCCTCTTTTTGTAATTTTTATGGCACTAGCTTAAATAAGCTTGCGTTGCAATAGATTTTAAACACGAATTTACTATACATGCTATTTAGTTTGTCATATGAATATAATTATACTAGTCTATCAACTTGTGGAGTTACTTATATTAAATTGTATGTTATTTCTTTGTTTATTTTCTAATATAATAATAAAGGTATCTGTAGTCTATATCTTGTTATCATAAACTTCTTAGTATTTCTTTTTGGCAAGGGGCTTATCTTTACATTTATTCATTCATATTCGTATTTTTCTTTTGCATGATACCATTGTATGTTTTAAATATACAATTAGTTTGAAACCTTACCATTAACTATGGTGGTTCTTATTGTATCATATATCTAACAAAGTTATGAATCTAAATTTTTCAAAATTTATTCTTATTGACTTCTACGGACTCTTTTTATCCTCAGGTTAAGTTAAAATTCTTGTGCTTATTGTATCTCTTATTAACTTTTTTTTTTTGCACTTTCAAAATAAGAATTTTAGGTCATAGATTACGTTCCTAAATACTACAATATCATAATCAATCATTTAAAACCTGCACCCTGTCACTTAACATAAGCGATAGAGCTTGAAGTGAGATCTCGGATGTGGATAGCAGTCCTAACCTCAATAGAATTTAATACTTAAGCCCTATAATTATCGATATTTTATTCTAAAGTAATGTCAAATGGCAAGGAACATAGTCATCAGTAGTTTCCCACACTTCTCATGATGCTTGATTTTTCCTATCAAAGAATTATATGTGCAGTTATAGTTATACTTCCAATATAGATGTGTCAAACATTTTAGTTAATGTATATAAATATATCTAAAGTAACAACCTATATAAATTATATGTCATAGTTACTAATATGCTTTTAAATAATTTGTATTTTTATGTGATGAACATAACATATATACTTATCGCTCATGCATGCTTTGGCATGATGTTGTATGCTTACTTTTATCAAATCTTAATATATTAATATTGATAGAAGTGGATAATATAATAACATATATATATATATATATATATATATATATATATATATATATATAGGATGGAATTTCCCAATATATATATATATATATATATATATATATATATATATATGTGTGTGTGTGTGTGTGTGTGTGTGTGTGTGTGTGTGGTTATTTAAACATTTTTTGTAATAGAAGAATTTGATAATTTATTTGTAGATTTGAGGGGATATTTAATTTTTATAATAATGAGATGAAAATTGGGTTAAGTAAACAATCTATCGTAATAGGAGGACATGGATAATTAGATGCAAATTTAGGTCTAGTTTAGATCATATTTTTAATGGCATAGATGGGTAATTTAAACATAGAGTCATTAGGTGAATAATTATTTAGAAAATAGAATAGATCCAATAACTATTATATATCATCAATGGTGATTAGGTTATACCGAGTTGATGGTCGATATATTTCTGATTTTTATGAGACTTTCTAGGGTCTATCTATTGTTTTCCTATCGAGTCTTGTGAGGATTAACGCGGAGGCTTTATTGGAGACCTCTAATTAGAATTTACAATATTTATCTTTTTCTTGGATGATATTTATTTAGTTGAAATCTAATCTTAAGATATATAAACTCATGTTACATCCCTTTCTGTGACTTCATGAATTTATAGTTTGGCTTTCAATTTTTAGCGAGTTGTTGCAATGTTAATAATAATAATAATAATTTATTATGAAACTTATTATCATGGAGTATTAATATAAATTAAAGTGAATTGTCAGTGTTATTACTATGTGGTTTGTTAAATGAACATTCTTCCATGCTTCACAAGCTATCAAAATAAATATTTATTCTAATGCATACATGTTTACTTGGTATACATGGTGAAACATAGCATTATAGTTATTTACTTTCACAGTTTAGAAGTTTATAATTTAGAAATATATAGGTATTATACTTTATGAATATTAATTTATTTTATGTAATAACATATATTAGTATTTACATATATATTTGAGAGATATTCTTTACCATTTTTAAGGGCTGAGGTAGATACAAAGTTAGAGGGTTATTTTAAATTATCATTTAGATGCAATATTATGAGGTTAAATATGTGTAGTTTAGATGCAAATTTAGAGGTTGCTTTGAAGTATCTTTGATAATGACAAATGTGGTTTTTTTAATTACCTTGCGTAATGGCAGAGGTGGGTAATATAGATACAAAGTTTGAGGGTCTAAAGTTTTGAATATATTGTTTGAAAGTCAGGAACATATATATGTATACAAAGTTCAAATATTTTCTTCTGTATATAAATTTTCAGAACTCCGACTTCAGAGTAGGATGTTCAAAGTTTCTAGATATATATGGTAGGTTTTTAAATATGGCCGGATATAAAGTTTTAGAACATTGATGAGTTGAAAGTTAATGGTATATTGAATTTCCATTTTACCTAATTTTTAAAAGTTGTTGCACATTGAAGTGAAATATTAATTTTTGTATGTAGGTGAAAGTGAAATATTATTATTGTGGGCCGAGAAGTGCTTGAGTTCGCCGATCGAATAATTAAGCAATGCGACGAGGATGTTCAGCACTGATCCGGGTGCTGTTCCTCGTGGCGGCTGCAAGTGCAAGGCTATGCTTTGCATTTGCACCACCATTAACATGGTCACTAGGAGGAGGAGTCGTAGCCTCCCAAGACATGCACAAGCACAGGCTTCTTAATGATGATTTTCCGACAGCGAAGTTAACCACAGTTAGGATCACCAGCCGAAGCTACCGAGACTTCATCGCTGAACTTCGGCAGCACCTGCGAAGCGACGAGGAGAGCCATGGGATACCGCTGACGCGCAGGCATACCAACGTAACCAATCAATCGCGCTTCGTCCTGGCGGAGCTCTCAAACCTGACAGGGCAATCTGTCACCTTGGCTCTGGATGTAACAGATGCTTCTGTGGTCGGTTACCGCGCCGGCGACCACTCCGTCTTCCTCCGGCCTGATCGCCCGGACGCCGACGAGGCGATCGCGCACCTCTTCAACGACACAGAGAGAGCAATGCTTACCTTCACCGGCAGCTACGACGCACTGACACGTGCGTCAGGCATAGGAATGGGAAGGGAGCAGGTCGAGCTGGGGAGCGGAGCTCTGGAGGAATCTATCTCGACCATGTACAGTTACGCACACGCACGGTCCAGATGGTTCGAGACTCCCCAGCTGGTTCGTGCGTTCTTCGTGACCATCCAGATGGTTTCAGAAGCGGCGCGGTTCCGATACATCGAGCATGATTTCAGTCAAAGGATCCTGTACGATCGGAGCACCCCGCCGGATCCTAGCGTAACCACGCTTGAGGATTCATGGGGGAGGCTGTCGGATGCGATCCGGCACTCGGGTAAAGGCGGTGTTCTTCAGAGTCCAGTCCAGCTTCAGAGGCGTAACCACACACGCTTTTCTGTGGACAATGTGTCTGTCCTCGTGGCCATACTGGGTCTCCTGATCAATGCCAATTATTCACAACGGTCGTCGTCGTCGTCGTCGTCTCCCCTGCCGCCCCTCCTGATAAGACCTGTTGTAACACCGACGACGAAATCACAAGATCCCACCACCACAAGCCCCCCTGCTGCGACTGCGAATATGGTGGAGCCAACCGTGCGGATCGTCGGGCCAGATGGCATGTGCGTGGATGTCAATGAAGAACACTACAACAATGGCAACCCAATTATTCTATGGCCCTGCAAGTCGTCGTCGTCCAACAGCTGGAACCAGCTATGGACCTTCAAGACCGATCGCACGATTCGATCCAACGGCAAGTGCCTGGCGGCATATGCCAACAAACCAGGCAGCTACGTCATGATATATGACTGCGACCCTCAGAACGATGCCTTCACCTGGCAGGTATGGGACAATGGAACTATAGTCTCCGACGGCGGCGTAGCACTGACTGCACCGGCATCCGCCGCCGGCACACAGCTGAGGGTCGATTACAACTGCTACGATGCTGGCCAGGGATGGCGTCTTACCAACAACACGGAGCCACTGGTGGCACCCATTGTTGGGCTCTTTGGTCTCTGTTTGCAGGGCAATGGTAATGGAGGCGATCTCCTGCTGCAGCAATGTGGCCTCGGAATCCCAGATCAGCAATGGGCGCTCTACCCAGATGGCTCCATACGGCCTCAGCAGAGAAGGAGCAGCTGCCTTACAGCTCCTGAAGGGGGTGGAGGAGCTGCCGAGCCGCCTGTGACCATCTCCGACTGTGACCTTCACTCTGCACTGCAGAGATGGGAGTTCACAAACGATGGAACTATTGTCACTCCAATGGATAAACTGGTGCTAGAGGCGCGAGGATACAGCAGCCCGTTCCTTAGCCAGATCATCGTCAATGTGGAGTACACCGGAAGACCTAGCCAGATGTGGCAGGCATTGCTACTGCTTTGATCCGATCCGCCACAATATGTATGTATGTATGTATGTATGTATGTATGTATGATTATGCATGCATGTGGACTTGTAGCACGTGTGCGTGTCTGTTTGCCTGTAATCCTCGTCTGTGTTATTAGCTCGGAGTCCAACAATAAGCATGTCTGGTTGTTCTGCTGGGTGTGCACGTCTGTATGTATGTATGGTCTTTAATTAAGAAGATGTGTGGTGTGTTGTAGACGTGGCATGGCGCTGGCCAGTTGAGCGGCATGCCGCGCATGTAGACCAGATCATTGCCATGATTACGAGCTCTACTTCTCTTTTATATTCGGTCAAGAATACAGAAAACGCTGCCACTTCTTGCAGCACAAAAGGAGTGTCCGTGATCTCGTGTGAACCCTTTTCAGATCTTGGAGCGACTAAGATGCCAAATCAACTTCTTCTCCTTGGAGGTCATTGTTCTCATATGTTGGGCTGAGAACACAAGGTTGATATGTGCCCTTATGGTTTATCAACATACGTAGTGTCTTGGATTGAGTTTGAAACTAACCGAAGTGCAAGTTGATGGCATGCAACATGTCTCTTGGCTCGGGGAGACTAATTCGTGAACGTTCACTGTTTTTCAATCCGGCGAACGACGTTTCGACACAGCATAGCTTCTTTTTTTGAAAAAAAAAAGATCCACTTATTTTCTATATATTTCGGGCGTGCCCTCACCCTGCATCCCCTCGGTTGCGCACGCCCTCACCCTATGCTGACATTAGCGTTGACACAGACAAAAAAAAGCAAAACATTTAATTCGAAATGCTATAACGTTTAAACGGTGTATCCATCTTCAATTCCGTTTCACCGCTGGGTTCTACGCGACGACACGAACAAAACTAGATCCCAGTTGCATATGTTTCGTTCGAAGATTTTTTTCTACTGTGTATTAACTTATAACGTATAATTTATGCGAAAAACTTGTGTATATGAGTTATTTGCGCAACTTATGTCCAAAAATTATCAAACACAACTTGTGTATATGAGTTAAACACAAAACTTGGAAACACAAATTATACACAAAAGTTATCAAACATAACTTGTGTATATAAGTTATTGTACAACTTATGTATGTAAGTTAGTCTATGCAGCATACCATCATTTGCCGAAAAAATAAATTAATTAATTAAAAAAACATAAAACAAAACTAAAATAGAAATAAAAGAATAAAAAAATGCTAAGTTTGTACAGGCTGTACACGATTAATATACAAACGCAAAGGAAACAAGTAAAAATAAAAAAAAATAAACAGAAAAATTAAATAGAGAAATAGAGCGATACTTGCATCTTCACGTAACGAGAAGAGAAACAACAGTGTGGACGGTGGGTCAGACTCCACGCGCGGTAATAATTAGAGGAACGTGGTGGATCGGAGTGATCGCTCATTTATAAACGAGTGAACGTTCACTCAAATGGAGTTGAGCTCTTGGCTTATGGTGCGTAGGTGTGGAGCTGAGAGACGGTGGTCGATGGCAAGATGAAGGTCAAGTAGAGATAGGCCATGCCGATGGACTAGGAGCAGTGAAGGACGGACGTTAGGCTTGGACTAAGAGACCGGAACCCCGGAGGACGAGCCGCAGTGGCGGCTGACACTTGGGGACATCTACAAGCGCAAGTGTACGAGTGACTGTTGTCAAAGCCAAGACGGCGGTTGACCAAGTCAAGCGAAGGCTCCACGCCAGAAAGGGACTCCTCCAGGTTTTGGGCCTCCGTGCTAACAAGTATACACTCCTCGTAGCAATGAGCCCAGCCGCTAGCCATAACGCTAAGCAATTTGGAGTAAGGCCCAAAAAAGGATGCCCTAAGCGGAGGTGTGTGGGGATGGGAAGCCACAGTTAAAGCACGAAAACTAACCCAATAGCGAAGGATGGAAAGAAAAAAAACAAGTACGGGAGGCACGTGCAAAAGGGCACCACGAAATCAGAAATTTTGGGGTGTGACACCTACGCCGACGTCTATAGCTTCGGCATGGTCCTCCTCGAGATCGTCTCCGGCCGGTTGCCGATCGAATTCCCGTCAGGCGAGCCGGCCTTCGTTCTGCTGAAATGGGTCTGGGATCTGTACAGCCAGAACGCGATCCTAGACGCGGTGGACAAGCGGCTGATCACCGGTGACGAGCTTCACGGCGAGTGCATGAAGAGGGTGCTCGTCGTCGGGCCCTCATGCACGCACCCTGACCAGAGCGGGCGGCCATCCATCGCGCAGGCCATGCATGTCCTGGAGTCGGAGGACGCCAGGCTTCCGGCGCTCCAGCCGCTGATGCACAAGACGGTGTCGGACCTCGCCATCATGGCTCAAGAGTCCCAGTTCGACTTTGAATTTTAAGTTCAGCATCCTAGACATCTTCAGTAGGAAATCACGCAGGCATGAGAGTGATGATGGTCCTATGCTGAAGGCTCTCAACGTAACTGTTTTTCACCGCAAAAAAAAACTAAGAAAGATTACAATGACTATTCAAGGGTAATTAGCAAGTGTTTTAGCGGTCCCATCTACATGGGACATATCGAAGGCCAAGTTGTTGTGGTGAAGCGGTCAACGAAAGATTTGTTAAAGACAATTGTGTTAGAGCCATGGTATCTGCATCCTCCATTTGCCATATGAATATCATCAGGCTATTGGGATGTTGCTTGGAGACGGAACATCCTCTGTTGGTATAAGAGTTTGCCTCAAGTGGGAGTCTGCATGACCTTCTGCATTCTTCTTGTAATGTTAGTACTTTTCTCACACTTGATTTACGCCTAGGTATTGCAATTGGATCTGCACAGGCATTAGAATATTTGCGCTCCACCCAAATCCTGTTTGGCAATGTCACATCTACTAATATACTGCTGGAACACGATTTTCTGCAAAAGGTCTGTGAATATTGTTTACGCTCTCCAGATGACCAATAGTGGACGTGAATTTTTGCCATGTTTCGACATGAAGTACATTGACCCAGTTTACTTGAAGACTGGGCACTTCACATCAAAGTGTGATGTTTACTCTTCGGGGTTGTGCTCTTAGAATTAATCGCCAGAAAATGCCCAAGAATGAGTGAAAACTTTAGCCTCCAGATTGAATATGTCAAAGCTTGCAGGAATGAAAATAGTGGGAAAGCCATGTTTGACAAGGAGATTGCAGTCGAAGGGAACATCTTCATCATGGAAGAGATGGGCAAGCTGGCAGTGGATTGGATTATCTCAGGGAAGATCCAGATGAGCGACCAGAACTCCAGAAGTGGCGGAGGTGGTGGAACGCCTTCAGAAGCTAAGAATAGACTTGAACCACACCGGAAGGTGTGTTCCAGAACGCCACATCCTCTAATGCCGATTAGTAGATAGCAGGAGAGAACACTGATCGATGCAGCAATTATTTCTCTGCTTCACTTCACCTCTTCTGCCATCGGTGACCTTCTCAGAAGGGGCAAATCACAACACTGGTAGGTCTGAGGAATATGGGGAGACTTGCAGGTCTTCTGGAGCTGCATCTGGCCATGAATAAACAAGCAGATCAAGCTACCAGGGAGACAGTGAGTGTTCTTGCAACGGCAGCAGGGGGCGCCAAGCAATTGAAAGTTAACTGAGCTTCCAGATTTTTGTTAAATTCGTCGGCCTGCACTGGAACCCTCTCCATGTTCAGGTTCAGTTTGCAATGCTGTACTTTTCCTCACAATGTGCTTTCTTTTTTTTTTTTTTCATTGCTTACTTTTTGAATAAAGATGACTCTGAAACTCTTCTGAAATTACAGCGTATTCTCACTGCAACTCTGAACTGAACATTTGTTAAAAAACGAAACGAGATTGCTGACATTCTGTAATATCAAGACTGCCAGTACCCAGTGATTTCGTCTCATAGCCTTTTTTTTTTTTTTTCCTTTTTCTATCCGAGTGATTTTGTACCGTCAACCGTGCAAAGAGTGAGCTTGTTTTACCCGTTGGTACAGTCACAGACTTACAGTTATACAGTACTATGGCATACCTGATGTTGCAGGAATGCAGGGTGGTCCGGGCTGAATTGGGCCGGTGGAAAGGGAGTGGGGCCCCAGGCCCATTAATATCGCTGTGCCTGCCCTTTGTTGCAGAGGAAATGCTTGTTGACCACATTTTCACCTACACTAGTGTCCAGAGGACCTGACTGTAGTAAAAAGTCCAATCACAAAAAAAATGTAGTAAAAAGAGATGGAGAGGTTAGGTTTGACAGCCAGGCGAGATGACAAGTACTCACTCCTTGGGCTTGGTGTGTTTGTGTTTGTGTGTGTGTGTGATGGTAGCACATTGTGCCTGTGCTGTGATTCAGTTGTTCAGTGCAGGCTTCAACTCCACTGCCTGTGACGATGTTACCATCACAGTGAGTGTCAAGCTGAATAAGCTGGTGAAATAAAAAAAAAATGCAGTTTCACCAACTTCTATTTTATTTTGAGAAAAGGTAAAATCGGTCGTTTATTACCAGTACAGTACACAGCCGGCGAGAGTCCCCACCCACCGGTCATCAAGCAAGGCACAGGCAGGCCTACTACATTAGTAGTTTGGCTGTGGGTCTGCGATGAAACATTTTAAAATGTCATGTTCGTTGATGCAAGTACTACTGTACTAGTAGCTCGGCGTGAATGAATGCTGCGTCCATATCATGCCTGCTGCCTGCTGGTTACTAGGAGAAACAAAATATCTTGGCTGCTGCGATCGATCGCCGTCCTTAACAACAAGACACCTGCACGGTTTTTCTCACTGATGTCTGATGGCAATGGCAATGGCAATGGCATGGCCCCCATCAACAGTTTGTTCAAATCCGGCCGGCTACAACGTGCCGACGCTCAGACAGGTCTTCAAGGTTTGTTCACTCTGGTAGTCGTCTAGCTCAGCACAAACAACCCTTCTGGTGTTTGCAACAGGTGCGAGGACGAGGCCAACACAAAACCCACTGCACATATATCTATCTGCATTGTACTGTAGTGTAGCGTTTCCCATCGGAATCGGGAAAACCAAAGAAAGGAACAAGCGCCAGTGCGTGCACGAAGCTTGGCGATGGCCGTCGTGTGATGTTCCCCTTTCCCCGCCAGGTCTCCTCCCTACATTCATTCGCAGACACATCACTCTCACATTCACTGCACCGGAGACCGGAATATGCTCCCGTTCCCGGTTGCCCTAAAATTCGGCAAATGGGAACATACCCAAAGCCATCCGATGAATTCTATTTCATGAAATGAGTTCACTTCCCCCTCCAACTTCCAAGTTTTTTCACTCTCTCTCCATCACATCAATTTATACCCGCATGTAAAGAGTATTAAATATAAGTATAAAAAATAACTAATTACACAGTTTAGTTGTACATTATGAGGCGAATCTTTTGAGCCTAGTTGGGCCACGATTGGACAATATTTGCCACATACAAACGAAATGCTTCTGGGACTTTTCAATCTCTCTCCATCACATCAATTTCTACCCTATATATGGAGCACTAAATGTTAGTAAAAAATAACTAATTACATGGTTTGGTTGTAAATCACGAGACGAATCTTTTGGGCCTAGTTGGGCCACGATTGGACAATATTTACAAAATACAAACGAATCGCTACAGGACTTTTCAATCTCTCTCTTCCCCCCATCTAAACAAGGCCTTATCCTACCTAAAACCACCCCCAATATCGTCCCCTACGGTCTATGGCCAAAAAGCCCTCCATATGCCTAGCTCCCCACCCCTTTGTTTCTTCTTCGGCTTCTTCACCTCCTATCTCCATCTTCAACTCCGCTCCTTGAAGCCGGCGTCCTGCTCCTCCACTCTGTCTCTGGCAGCATTCATGAATGTTCTGACGATCCAAACTAAATGTTGGTTAAGGTTTCTTATAGTATAACTTGTCGATCTAGGTTCAAGTCTCTTCAGTTTTGACACGGATGTTCGTATTTTACTGGATTTAACGACACTGTTCTTTCAATGCTATTTGATATATCAATCATAAGACACATGGTATTCTTGAGATTTGCTGGTCTAACTCAATCCTTCGAAGATACTCATAAGAATGCGTGCTTAGGGTTTTAGGATTCACCTACAATCTCACCGGAGAGGATCTCGCCTTCACCTAATAGGAGAGGAGTCGAGCGAGTGAGAAGAGTGGACGGGATCTCACCACAGAGGAGAGGAGCGACACCGCCTAGGAGGGACATTGTGGCCTAGCTATGGGGACCTCGCCATTTGGGGAGCTTGTTGGAGAGAGGAGCTGCAATCAAGACCTCTCTGGGGAGGGAAGAGGGTGTCATCAAAAGCGAGTATCTACCCAAACAAGCTTGAGAGGTTGTCATGGCTGCGCGGAAGTGCGAGCTGACAAGAGGACATGGAACAAGCTGTGCAGTATCTACCCAAACAAAAAATTAAGGGCCTCCTTTATCTAAAAAAAAAAATTAAGGGCCTCTAGCAAGGCCCCTAAAATGAGGGGTTAAATAGGGAGCAGGGCCATCAGGAATGAGAGGTGCAAGAGGGATTTGAGGGCCCTCTCATAGGTTTGAGTTGACAGCTTATATTTTTAGCTCGAGCCTTAAAATTTAGTTTTGAGAGCTTAAGTACCTAGTAACACACTACTTGCCTCCTTATCAAAGCTTGCTGGAGTTGTTCTTAGCTACTACTAGTAACACAATTTGCCTCTAGCAAAGCTTGCAACGTTATAGGTACATTCATCTTGCACTATTGCAGCGTACACTCGTGACGTAAAAAAATCATATAGCGCTGCACGAACACTTCCGGATCTTATGTACCCTTTTTTTTTATTGGTTGTGGATCTTTCCGGGGTAAAGCAGAGTTCAACAGTTTTTTCAGAACAAGCAGTTCTGTTAAAGCAAATCTAAAGCAAAAAAAAGGCTTCAGTATATGCTACATCCCACAAATGTATCTTAAATAAAAATGATCTCAAATTCCACCAACTTTATAGAAAACAACCACAAGTCATCAAATAAGTGTATTAGAAAAACACATTTCGTTATGTACCTAGCAATACTAATTTGATGCTACAAAAACATGTTTCATTATGTATCTAGTAACACTAATTTGATAGTCACAAATTTTAGTGCTCTTCTCTATCAAGTTAGTCAAATGCAAAATAGTTTAAGTTCCAATAACTCTAGAGGTTAATTTAATTTGAAAGAGAGTAACAAGAACCGAACAAAATATAAATCATGAACCAAGATAAATGACTGATAATTACTTTTCCATTTCTTTGTCTACTACCTCCTGCTGTTTTCTACTACAAGGGTGAAAAGAAGAGCAAGGTGGATGCACAGACTCAAAAGGACAAGGAGTGCTGGATGCATGACAAGAGCATGGGCAAAATAGTACAGAGGCGAGCCCCGGGTCTCTGCTGAATTGCTCGTGGAGGTGAAGGTGATTCTCTGCGCCCGTGAGTGCTCTGGTCCCGGCAGTACCCCCTCTCGTCTCATCACTTTTCCTTGTGCAGCTGCAGCAGCGGCACCATGTCTGTCTGGTCTGGCTTTTGTCCACTCCCCTACCTCTCCCACCCTCTTGTTTCCTTTGGATGTCTGTATGCAGCCATGTTACTTCACTACAACTGGCTGCCAGGACTAGTTGTCTAGTTACTAGTACTACACCATCTAAGGGTTTAATTACCCGTATCATACTGAGATCCATACTAGAAATGAGCTTACTGAGATCGACCAGTGATTTGATCTTGTTCTTCAATATTGATAACGGCAGGAGCTACTAAAAGACTATTATTTATAGGACTACTATAACACTATCATATACTTAGGCCTAGAGCTAAAACAACCTAGACTTGTCTCTCCTTTTTTTTTTGTTGCTGTTGTTGCTGTCCCTCTCTGAAGATACACCTAGTATTTGTTAATTAAAGCTTTCTACTCTTTCCTCCACTTGATGGGGTCATTGATAGTCCCTGCAGGTAACAACATAAATAAACAATGACACGACCATTAGGATGGGGAGGCTAATTTAATATGCATCATGATTGAGCAGCTGATTGATACTTACTCCCAGATTAGAGGAAAGGAGACCCCTTTTGCTCTTGTATTCACAGCCCAATGGCTTCATGCCCAGGAGAAAACCTGAAGAAAAACAGTTTTTTCTTACTACTCTAAACAACTGTGATATTATTTATATAAAAAACTGTAAACAGCTGTGCTGCTGCCAACACTACACATCCTAATGCAAACAACAATGAAGAGAAAAGTGGCTGAATTTCTAACCTGGGCGCCTGAAAGAAGCAGGAGTTGTATGGGGGCAGCTCAATGGGGGATGTAGGTGGGAAGAGGGATGAAGCCACATGGTGAGGGCTGTCATTGCTGGTGTTCCCATTTTGAGCAGTTGGAGCTGTATCAGTGGAGGCCATGGTGGGGGATGCAAAGGGGCTGTCAGGCAAAGTGTGCTCAGCCACGCCACTGCAATCCAAAGCAAACAAGGAACATATCAATCCTGGAAAGATCAAGACCAAACCCAAAAGGAAAGGAACAAGTTGAACCAAGACACTCCAACTTAACAATGCCCATTAGCTGCGGTCACTTGTTTCTTTTCTCCTTTCCCCTACCTTTCGCCATTGCATTCCTTTTTCAATCCCTTTTTGTTGGTTCATTCAAGATTCAAAACCACCAATGAATGATCAGCACAGCCTACATACCTAACCGACTTTTACAATTACTTATAGAGGCACCATTAGGTCTACAGCCAGACGATAACAATAGCATATTGACAACAAACTTACTGGATTTGCTATCGCGCCACACCTCACTGCCAAACTTATAAGCCAATTAATAACTAACCATGCATAAGGTGCTGCAACAATTTTGTTCGGCAAGACACACTCTCTTTTTGTCAAGACTCAAGACGCCCAACCTTATTATCTATCAGCCACCAAAACATGCCTAAACAAATGAAGTCTGCTTTTTTGTTTCTCTATACTGCCTTTCCTCCCATTCCTTTCCCCTAAAAGAAATGCTAGCCTGTGACCCGTTTGGTAGATATTTTAAATCCTCCACAACAACAATCTTACCTTTCTTGGAATCCACAAGCAACAGGACCAGATTCCGTCTTCTCCTCTTCCCCAGGGTTGACTGCCTGCTTGGGACTGCCATGCCCATCCCCATCCTCTTCTCCCTGCTGCTCCTCGTGCTCGCCTCCTGCATCGGCCGCAGAGACGACAGCAACTGCTGCAGGCGCACTCATTGCAAAGCTGTTACTGTTCACCGTCTTGGTGCCAGGAGTATCTGCTACAGCCACAAATCATGGATTCGATTCCATTGTCACAACCTCTGAATCATGGATTCCATTCAACAATTCATTCAAAGCACCCAAGAACTTTGTCAGGGTCAAGAAGCGGACCTTGGATGTTCAAATCCTCCAGATGGACGGCATTGCCATTGCCTTTGCCGTCACCTTGTCCCAGGTTGGTGGTGGTGGTGGTCATGGTTGGGGAGGAGCCGAGGTGGTGGCCCCTGCTCTTGAGGTCGAGGAGGTGCAGCCCCATGAAGCGGCGGCCCTCCAGCTCGATGGCCTGCTGCAGCTCGGCCGCCTGCTGCTGCTCCTCGAGCTTCCTCCTCAGGAACGCCTCGTGGTTGGCAATGTTCCCGTACATCATCCTTGGTCCTAACAAACATCACCAGCATGTCGTCAAAGACGAATCTATCTGCGGAGAAGAAAACGCTGCAACAAAAGAAAATGGAACGGAATGCGTGCATGCAATGCAATGCAGAGAGCGGAGGGGTTACTGCTCACCAATCTGCGGCTGCTGCAGGTCGAAGGGGTCTCTGGAATCCAGCAATCCGGTGGGCGACGTGCAGCCGGCGAACTCGCCATGGTGCGGGTGCTGCAGCTTCCTGCGCAACCAAACAAAAAATGAGGGGAAAAAACGCAACAAGATTTGTTTTTTTTGTTAAGAAACAAAGACAAGAAAGATGATGCCAATGTTTGCTACGAACAGAAACTGTCGAAACGAGCAATGTGCAATGCGTGAGGGGGTCGATGGAGGATGAGAAGGAAAAGCAGGCGGCCATGGCGACGGACGGACCTGAACCTGTCGGGGACCTTGCCCTTCTCCTTGTAGGGCTTGACGAGGACGCGCGCGTCGCACAC
Organism: Chrysopogon serrulatus; assembly: GCA_015844335.1. NCBI lineage: Eukaryota > Viridiplantae > Streptophyta > Magnoliopsida > Poales > Poaceae > Chrysopogon > Chrysopogon serrulatus. Next base: position 9,384 of record JADLZL010006008.1, on the reverse strand, counting down.
GAAGTGCGGGTTGCCCTTGGCGAGGATGATCTTCACCGTCTCGGCGTAGACGAAGGTGACGAAGCCGAACATGCGCTTCTGCTGGTACGGGATGCGCACGTCCTGCACCGGCCCGTACATGCTGCCAAACCCCAAACAGACGCGTCGCCATCGATGAGATGGATCAATCATACAACTAGCTGGAGAGAGACAGTAGTAGTCGAAACACGACAGGACCCCCCCAATAATGGCGGCGTGCCCGGTATGTACCTGAAGTAGTTGGAGACGTCCTCCTCGCTGAAGGTGGAGTCGGCCGGGAAGGTGAGGTAGATCTGCCGCGCGGCGGGCTGGACATGAGCTCGCCGCGGTCCAGCCGGGGCGACCGCACCGGAAACCTGCCGTGCATGTCGTCGCCGCCGCCCTGGAGCAGCATGGCCGCCGCCGCTGCTGCCGCCGCCCTGAAGCACCGAGCAAGAGACTACTAGATCAGCAAGGCCGCCGGCCGGCCGGCCGGGCAGCACACGAGACTGCAACAAAAATGTGAACTTTGGGGGTGACGAGACGAGGAGGAACTAAAAATGGCACCTTTGGGGCTCGCTCTGCTGCTGCTGGTTGTGGTGGTGCTGCAGCAGGAAGTTGAGGTTGACGCCCTTGGGCGGCGACGGCGAGAAGGGGAACGCGGACGCCAAGAGCTGCTGTTGTTGCTGGGGGCGCGCGGCGGCTGCGGCGGCGGCGAGGGCTTTGGCGCGCATGACGACCATCTCCCGCTCCGCGGCTGCGTCGTCGTCCTCGGGGAGGCCGTGGAGGAAGCGGCAGGTGGAGCCGTTCTTGCAGAACCCGCGCGCGAAGTACATGCAGGGCCTCCACGCGCCGCCGCCGCCGGAGCCGGCGTTGGCGGCGGCGAGCTCGGCGTCGCTGAGCGAGAAGCTGCGGCGGTGGCCGGCGGCGCCGGCCGGGGACCAGCAGTCGTAGTCGTCGGGGAAGAGCGCGGTGTCAGCAGCCGCGCCGTCGTAGTCGTAGCCGAGCGCGTGGTCACCAGCGGCGGCGGCGGCGAAGGGGACTGGCGGTGGTGGTCGTGGCGGTCGGAGGAGGGCGGGCCCCAGGGCGAGGCGGGCTGGTGGAGCGGGCCGAGCACGGGCGACGGCGACGGCGGCGACGCGGGCTTGGCGGCGAGGTCGGCGCGCGCGGCGGCAACGAAGGCGTGGAGGAGGTGGTCGGGGCCGAAGGCGAGGCGGATGAGCTCCTTGTCGCTGTTGTCCTGGATGAGCAGCAGGCCCATGATCTTGGACGCGTTGTCCGGGTCCAGCGCCCGCACCCGGTCGAACACCGCCTTGGTGGCCTCCCAGGCGTCCATGGCGTCGCGGCGGCGGGGGCGGGAGTCCGTCCGGCCGGCTGGCCCCTTCTTATCAGGTGGTGTGCCCTGGTGGTGGTTTCCTCCCTTCTCGAGAGAAGGAAGAGCACGGGAGGGGAGAGAGGGAGGAGGAGAAGGGAAGGTGAAAAGGGTGCGAGCGAGGAGCGGGGTGTGGGGACACGGTTGGAGTAAAAAGCAGTGTGTGGTGAATTAAATAGGGGGGTGCTTGGGTTGGACACCAAAAACCGGGCCGTTCCATTTCCCTCCATCAATGTTTTGGGGGAAATTTCGGTGGGGGATGGATTTGAATTCGGCGGTTGTTTTGGCTTTCTTTGCGTACCAAGCAGCCAAGAACCCAAGAAAGTCCCTACTGCTGCTCCTTCAGATTTCAATTTTGAAGCTCGGAGTGAAAGAGTGAGTGATCGCCAGAAGTTCGAGCTAAGAGCCTATTTGGTTCATGCTAAACTTGTCACGTCTAACTTTCGGCAAATTGTGATAGTTAGATCCTCTTTGGATGGGCAGGGCAAATTTTTTGTCATGTTCCATCGAATCTTATCACACATGTCATGGAGTATTAAATATAGACTAAAAATAAGTAATTACACAGATTGCGATAATTTTAAGAGACGAATTTTTTAAGCCTAATTATTATATGATTTGACAATGTAGTGCTACAGTAAGCATTTGCTAATGACAGATTAATTATACTAAATATTTTTGTCTCGTCGTATGCTGATTAGTTCTGTGATTAGTTTTTTTATTGGAATCTAAACACCCCTCTGACATCCCTCCAATATTTCGATGTGACACAGGCAAAACTTTTGCCACTGCATCCAAACATCCCCTTAGAGAAAAGTGTTTTGGCAAAAAGTGACGGCTAGAGAAAATGTGGCAAGCGAAGACATGACGTGAAGGATAAGGTGCTAAGAAAGTGTGCAGTGTCATAGTTATAGTAGTGAACTAGACACAATTAAAACCCGCGACACTGATGATTTGCAGTATGACAAGTTGTGCTCATGAACCAAACAGACCCTTTATGCCGGTGGAGCATCGATGACACGCAACTTAGTCAGGTATCCATCTCTACTCTAAGCCTCTAAAACCAAGCATTATGCCATATTCAAACTAGTCTTGAGGTATTTCAAATCTGAACCGATGGCGGAAAATTCGAGGCGCATTGTTTCCATTCTTCTAAATTTGGCAATCATAATTACTTAGCGTCACCTATGTTTGGCGTATACGACTTGGCCGTGAGCAATGTACAACCCTTGTGTACACAACTATCCATCATTGGCGTATATGTACAACACAATAATTAGACAATTGGCAGACTAGGATATGAGGTAGGAAAAGATGTAGGTGCTTTTATTTCGTTGAATTTAGGTTGACTGGCTCTTGCGTTGGCATATACTCCCTCCGTTCCATATTAGATGATGTTATGGGATGCGTGCCGGTCAAACTTTCTCGACTTTGACTAGATTTGTAGAAAAAACGTGCAACATTTTCATCTCCAAATAAATTTGTTAAAAAACTAGACTTAAAGATCTTTCCAATGATACTAATTACTTAGCATAAATATTTATATATTTTAATATATAATTGCCGGTATTTTGAAAATATTGACTTTTCGGGAAGCGAGAATGACATCTATTTTGGGACGGAGGGAGTAGCAATCTACAACCCACATGTTTATTGTTGTTCATTTGGCGTCGTATACAACCTAGATTTAGTAGCTTATAGCCTTTCTTGTGTAGGTATAAATGGTATCCCAATGAACAACACAATAACTAGACAGTTGACGAACTATGACACGATACGAGGTTCGTTGGTTTTAGTTTGTTGAATTTATGTTGAGTGACACATGTGTAGTGTTGTTCTTTGGATCATACAACCTAGATTGAGTAGCTTATAGTCTTTTTCGTGAACAATGTAGTAGTTGGATCGTTGGTGGACAAGGATTTGAGATAAGAAAAAACATAGGTGGCTCTAAATAATCTACGATGCTTGTACGTGAAAGGACCTAATTGGCCTAGAGGGGGGGGGTGAATAGGCATATTTGCAAAACCTGAAACTCACAAACTCGAAACGCGGAAGTTAAACCCTGACCGGAACTTCCGGTGGTTTGGAGCGGAAGTTCCGGTCCTCGACCAGAACTTCCGGTGCAAACCTACCAGAACTTCCGGTGCCCTAAAAGCGATACGAAATCAGAGAAAGTGAGTTGTGATTTCAGATGCAATTGTTACCACACACTTCTAGATGATGTTGGTAATTGAATTGAACTTTCCACACAGTCGTGTCTCACCAACTCTTGAATTGAGTTCTCCAACCTACAACCAAATATGCAAGGAGGAATACGAAGAACACAATAATATGGGTAGTCGAAGCTACCTCCACAACAAGCACGCGGGACACACGATTTATCCCGAGGTTCGGCAATCCCCACAAAGGAGTTCCTACGTCCTCGTTGTTGAGGTGGCCACTAAGGCCCGACCACGTAGGTCACCTCCCTCAAGCAACCACAAAGGTCAACTTGAGATATCCATTAAGATGAAGGGTGATACAAACACTTCGGGGTGCCCTCACAAGTAAATCAACACGGGCAACCACGAAGAACGCCTAGCCGGCTAGGGTTCCAAGAACCCAAGAGTAATAAACACAAACCCAACCGGCAAGACGAGGAAACCAAGTGCTCAAGTCGAAGGTCGATGCTCCCGCTCTCAAATCTCACGACCCTAGCTCAAACAATCATGGATTGGAGCTTAGAAGCAAGGGGGGAGAGAGTAGGTGAGTCAATGCTTGGGAACAGTAGGGGATGCAGCGAGTGAGTGTATTGCCTGGCGTAACAGTTAGAAACGGAGGTGAGAAGTATATATACTTCGGCCTCCAAATGACCTACCGAACTTCTCGGTGGAACCCACCGGAACTTCCTCCTCCCACTCGGATCCTGACCGCTTGGCTTGAGAATGGGCGAGACTCGGGGCCGACTGAACTTCCTGTCTCGACCGAACTTCCCGTCGAGGCGTAACTTCCGGGTCGAGACCGAACTTCCGACAAGTCAAAAATCAAGCAAGCCAAGCAGCGCAAGAAACTAGAACTACGGAACTTCCGGTCCCCGACCGGAACTTCCGGCTGAGAGCCGAACTTCCGCCGGGAGAGCGGAAGTTTGCGTCAAGACATAACCACCGGAACTTCCGGTACATGACCGAACTCCCTGCACCCTGCAAACAGCCGAAACAAGTCTACGTTCATGTGGGTGCAATGGTGTCTCTCAAGCTACTCTAAAACATCGACATGAGCACTTTTATTCCCCATCTAGCTAGTTAACTTTGTGTCTCTCTTGATAGTACGACATTTCCTATAACTCAAATCAAAATAAAAGAGAGTGAATCACTTGAGCCGGAATGCCTTTTGTCCATAAAATTTAGGGTGCTATCATTCACCGAATTCTTTCGTTTCACTTCATGAATGGACTAACACCTGTAGATATCACTTGATAAACATGTTAGTCCCTAATTTGATTGTCATTAATTATCCAAAACCCACCACGGGGGCGAATGCACTAACAAACTCCCCCTTTTTGGTAATTGATGACAACCAATTTAGGGTTATATATGATAGAAAGAATTTGAGCTTTTGAATTCCAAGATTTAAGAAGGGCTCCCCCTAAGTGTATGCATAGGATTTGAATTTTAAAAACTTGAGTGAAATCAAGATGGCATACACTAGAGAAACTCCCCCTAAATTTTGCAATCCGTGGGGTGCCTAAGAGTGTGTGTGTGACAATAAAACCGTGATGCATATGACAAGATATATCACAAGAATAAAGTAAACGAACTTGAATGGTTATGATAGAAAGAAAAGGACTTAAACCAACATAACCATTCCAAAGACAACAATCACCATCATAAAATCACATAAGAAGCATCACATGATGATAAACTGAATAAACATAAGTAGTTTTAGCCTACAATCATCCATCACACACAAATAGTTCAGGTTTACCACATAGTTCACCACACGAGATAGAGTTATTACAGAACAAAATTTTAACTACCCCTATTACATCATGATAATAAGCCTAACACTCCCCCTTTGGCATCAAATGCCAAAAAGGGTAGGCCACGAGAAGGAGCAAAAGGGGCAAAGCACAGCCACTAGTAGTCGTCGTAGTCCTCGCTGTCGCTGTGGAAGAAGTGTCCCTTGGACGACGACGGACCGGCGGCATCACCAAGAGCAGGAGTACCAGAAAGAGAGGCCCGGGTGACGTCATCGGCAGCACCAAAGATGTCCTGATAGGAAGCACCCAGCTCGATGTCCTCCATAGTGTAGCCGGAGGGAAGTCCACTGCCATAGGAAGGATCAAAGGCACTGAAAGGAGGGGCCTGCTGCTACTCACCTGCATCATCTCCATGACCTCCATACATAGTGTCATACTCAGCATAGGGATCCTGGAACTCTCGGAGAGGAGAGGAAGGAGGAAGATCCGCCTTCTCCTCCAAGCGGCGAAGACGCTGATCGGTCTTCTTCTGAGTGTAGCAAAAGTAGGAGAAGAACCTCTGGAGAGCATGGCGGGTAGCACTACCACGCCCACGGCCACGGCCACGGCCACGGCCACTCTCACGACCGCCTGCAGCCCAGCGAGAAGGATCCACAGAGGGACATCCTCGGTCTCGGCACCCCAAAAAATCTCATCCTCGGGGGCAAAGACCACTATCACCACCACCGGGGTCTTTCCCTTGCCCATATGTGGCCCAAGAAATCTCACCTTCCAATCCGGATGAATGGTGTCATGGTAGAAGGAACAACCAATCACTTGCTCAATCACATACATAAGGTATGGTGCATAAGGCAAAGACTTGTGAGGATCAATGGACACTTCCTGAATGTTCCGCCAAAGCAAATCTGTCACACTGAACCTCTTGTCAAGACCAAAGCATACAAGAATAGCAGGGGCATGGTTCTGCAACTTGGTGGAGTCCCCAACCTTTGGATCAATGGTGGCATGGAGAAGGTTGTTGAGGACATAAAAGTAAGGCTTCAAGTAATGAGTGTTCCCATTTGCATGCACAGGGTCAAGATAAAGTCCAGCATTAATAAAATCAGCATGCCCAATATCATTAGCATAGTGATTGTACAAGCTAGGAGCCTCTGTATCTTCGTGATCAAACCCAAGAAGACGAGAGAACTGACGGTAATCACAACGATAATGCAAAGTCTCAGTCATCCAGTGAAGTACCTTGTTCGTCTCATCAATGTAAAGAGAGGCCCAAAACTGAAGGAGGATCTCGGTGTTCCAATTGTGCTTGAAGGACATGAGCGGCAGAATACGCCATTCCTCAAGCTTCTCAATCAAAGCATCAATGTCGGCATTCTTGTGAGCTTGCAAAGACTTGAGAGTGGGGGCCTTGTGCTGAAGAATAGGTGTAGTGGAACCTCTGTGCCCAGTCTTCATGCACACACTCACATAGTAATCATGGTGAAATTGGGACCAAAAGCGAGGATCAACACCTTCAAACTTGGTCCAATTGAAGGGATTTTCTTGACGCATCCTTTTGACATCCCTTGCTTGCTTGCGGTAGTCAATCGGCCATCTTGGAGTAACTCCAGAAGGAGTCTCCGGCATATGTGGCCGAGGAGCCCAATGAGAGTGGCGAGGAAGGCTCCCTGCTCATGGTCGCAACACCAATGCGAACAGGGAGATCGACGCACAACCTCCCGAGCAATGGCACGTCCCTCCACCTCAATCGACTAGCGGCCTACAAACATCATTAACCATGGTCCCAAGTGAGCGGGAGGTGGACAAGCACGAGAATGTGACCGATGGGTTACACCGACAGATCTTCTACATTCCCTGGCCGAGGGAAGCCGCACGAGAAGAGCCACGGCGCGCAGCCCGGGTGCCACGAATGCGATCCTCCTCCCCATCACCGATGCTCTGCTTGGGCGAGACCGAAGTCTCACCGGGCGAAGCGAACGACTTCGATTGGTACGACGAGTCATGCTGCACAACATAAAAAGACACGGCAAAGGGAAGTCTTAGTCATGGTGGTGGAATGCGGCAAAGGGAATCGACAAAGCGAGCCACAGGTGCACCACGCACACAGGGGCTCACCGGAACTTCCTGGTCGTATCCTAAACTTCGGTGGAACCCTAGTGCGGCATGAATCACGTGCTCCACCGAGATCGACCACGTGCATTGCATGAGAAACATTCCAATAGCATGAATATACTAAGAATAGCTAGCACGTGCGAGGAATCGACCCAAAACAAAGTACATTAGTAGATCGGGGAGCGAAATCCCGATACCTTGTTCTTCAGAGAGAAGGGGCCAAATCCGCACGTGCCAAGACCTCCCGGCATCCACCAACTCCACCAAGGCGATCTCCAATGCCGGGGCAAGCTCCTCCCCAAAGGGATTTGGAAGGGAGTGGAGGAGGAAGGAGATCAGAGGTGAGGAAGAAGAGGGCGCCCCTTGGATTTACTCTGATAGTCGGGGTGAGAGAGAGGAAGACGAACGCGCCTTTGACTTGTGTGGACCCGAGATTCCCTTTTTACTGCGGTCAAAACGACCTGACCGGAAGTTCCGTTGGGGGACCGGAACTTCCGGTGGGGCCGAAAGGCGGGGTGCGTCGCGTGCTTAGAATCAGTTCCGATCTTCTGGCGGAAGTTCGGGTCGGACCGGAACTTCCGGTGAAGGTACCGGAACTTCCGGTGGACCAAAAAACAGCCACCAAAAGCTACTGAGGTGGTGAACAACATGATATACTTGAACCAACTCATATATGTCCAGATTTCATTCAATCAACACATAACTATGGACACACTTGAGTTGTTGAAAATAGATTTTAAAATTTGCACACAACTTTTCACAAACTTTTATCCAGTTCTAGGTCAAACAATTATGTACAAGATATCAAGCCACGTTACGAGAATCAATGATATTTAGCTCACTCCTCAAAGCACAAAATCTTGACTCTTCTAGGGGCTTTGTGAAGATATCGGCTAGTTGATTATCGGTGCTCACATGATGTAAAGCGATATCTCCTTTGGCTTCGTGGTCTCTCAAAAAGTGATGCTTGGGATGTCTATGTGCTTTTGTACGAGAGAGTGGTTTACAGGGGTTGTTTGCCAACTTAATGGCACTCTCATTATCACACAAAAAGGGGAATCTTGGTTAGCTCACATCCAAAGTCTTTGAGGGTCTGCTTCATCCAGAGTAGTTGGACACAACAAGCGCCGGCCGCCACATACTCGGCTTCAGCAGTTGACAAGGCAACACTATTTTGCTTCTTAGAGCTCCAAGACACCAAAGACCTACCAATAAATTGGCAAGTCCTGGTAGTGCTCTTTCGATCTACCTTGCAACCGGCATAATCCGAATCGGAATATCCAAGTAAATCGAAAGTGGAGCCCTTAGGATACCACAAGCCAAGATTAGGAGTGTGTACTAAATACCGAAAAATTCTCTTAACGGCCACCAGATGACATTCTTTCGGATTAGCTTGAAATCTTGCACACATACACACGCTAAGCATAATATCAGGCCTAGATGCACAAAGGTAAAGCAGGGAGCCAATCATGGAACGATATACCTTTTGATCTACGGCCTTGCTGTCTCCTCCAAGGTTAAGGTGTCCGGTTGTCGGCATCGGCGTCTTGATGGGTTTGGCCTTGTCCATCTCAAACTTCTTCAACATGTCGTGGGTGTACTTGGTTTGACTTATGAACGTGCCATCCTTGAGTTGCTTGATTTGAAATCCAAGAAAGTACGTCAACTCCCCCCATCATGGACATCTCGAACCTTTGAGTCATGATCCTACTAAACTCCTCACAAAGGCCACATTAGTGCTACCAAATATAATATCATCGACATATATTTGGCATATAAAAATATCATTATTGACTTTGCGAGTAAATAAAGTCGGATCGGCTTTCCTAATCTCAAACCCTTTGTTTGAGTAGGAAGTCCTTGAGACAATCATACCAAGCTCTAGGGGCTTGTTTCAACCCATAGAGCGCCTTGTCGAGCTTGTAGACATGGTCGGGGATGCTTG
>JADLZL010006007.1:0-16252 GCA_015844335.1 Chrysopogon serrulatus | reverse complement strand
GAAGGGCTCATCGCCATCATCGACAAATCAGCGGGACCAAAGTGCGCATACAATGAATAATTAACTTAGAGAGTACAAGTAGCGTGATTTAAGTACTTTATTACACGCCTTCAAGGCGGAATCACACTCTCACACACATACGTAAAAAGCATAAGGTAGGTAGAGGCGGATCGACGCGGCCATCCACTTGCGCTGCAGCACGAGACTCCTACTCCTCCTCGCCATCCCCGCCGGCCTCCCACTGATGTTCTCCCTCGAACCACAATGTATCAAGACGATTTGTACCGGCCACTAATCCCACCCATATGAATGAAGCTTGCTATGTGGAAAAAGTGGATGCAAGGTAATCAAAAGGACCTATTTGTGGCTCTTGGTTTCCTATGCATTAACATAATTAAATAGTGTTTGTCAAGTTTTTAACCCATTTACATCCATACTCCTCCCATCCATCCCATCCATAACCATCCACTCATCACACCACCTCACTCAAGTCGACGAGGAAGACTCCCGCCTCCTCCTCGCCCAACGGCCCTAGGCCGGAAACACCACACCCGTGGGAAGAGAAGAGAAAGGACTCCGCCACCAATCATGTGAAGCGTAAATCATAGGAATGTCCATGACCGCGACACGGCTATACGTATAGATCGATCAATCCCTCGCAGAGTGTGTACACTGAACCACAAGATCACCATCATCGGCGATGCGCCTCGCCTAGGCTGATACCGAGCCGCCGCCTAACGGGCCCACCGCCATCCTACCACTCAGCCTCCGGGACACCCCGAGTCCACCCAAGACGCCGAGACTGTGAGACGGGCGCCGATCCCGTGGGGCACCACGCCGCCTCGTGAGGGTGTGGGTCTCGACACCCGCATTCTCCCTACACTATCACCCGACAACCTAGTAGTAATGGCAGGGGGCCGCCTAACCGTCAAGTCGCTTTCCCCGCCCATCGGAACGAGTGGTGTGCACGAGTGGTCCTATGAACCTGCTTCTCACAACATACCAGCCCTTAGGGGTGACTAGACAGACATCTTCACAGGGCCCATTGCCCCGCGTGCCTCAACGGCACCTCCCTCCCGCCCCGGCGATTCGCACCACAAAGGCACTCCTCCCTAACCTTCTTCCAACACATATACCCGCCACAGTACTCTCACGTGGGGGAATGCCCAGATCACACTCCCCGGCATGGCTCGTCCCTCATGACTTGCCCTAAATCCCGCCCCGGGGCCGACACAACCCCTCACTACACACCCAAGACTCACGCCAAGATCTCTCCCAAAGTCCCGGCTTTCACGCCTTCGGACCACGTGCCTTAGCTACTCACAGCCATGATACATTAACAAGAAAGATAGTAATAAGTGAGTAGCATCAAGATAAACATGATAAGCGCGAAGTCTAATCCTAGCAAATGGGTATGCAGGGGATCGGTTTTGACAAGGCATAGGCTGATTCAAACAATCTACCATGCATCCTATAAGCAAAGCAAGAAGCAACAATTAATAGAGCGCTAGCATTTCTAGTTATTGTATGTCTAGATAGGGGCTAAGAGGTTGGGGGGACGTGGCACCTGCAGTCGGGTCGCCTCCCGTGTCCCTCGGTGTACTCGTAGTCCTCTCCCTCCTCACGGCCCTCCGCCTCCTCAAAAGCGTGACATAACACCGCTGCTTAGCGGGCCCTATGAGGTGCACAAAGAAGCAACTGAAAACCAAAAGAAGCAAATGCACTCATGGATAAGCCTATGACCTAGAGCTCATTTTTAGAAAAATTTGGGCACCGGTTTCATATTTTTCGAGTTAAATGGATTTATTATGATTTTCCTCAAGATTAAATCATATCCGAAAAAAGAGAAAATCATTTTATTATTTTCCGAAAATAGGTGACACGTGGCAGGTTGGGATTGGCCGGCTCTGGTGGGGTCACCGACCGGTGGGGGCCAGGTCAACGGTCAACGTTGACCGGTCAACGGTCAACGCCGACCGGCTCTGAGTGGGCCGGACGGGCCGGATCGTGGTCGGGTTGGCCGGCCCGCCCGACACGTGTCGTTAAGGAGGGCGGCCACGCGGCGGGCTTGGGCCTCTACCGGGCCGCGGCTCACGGAGCTGGTGCACACGGGGACCGGTGCCGGCACCGTGAGCCCCAAAGCTTGGTCCACGGTGGACCGCACTCACCTTCTCCCTCTCTCTCTCTCGTCCACCACGAGCCGGTTCATGGAACCCGCGGGTCTCTTCCTCCCCCTCCCTCGTTTCTATGCCGGGAAAGCAGTGAGTCGCCGGGCGGCGGGGCGAAGCCCCGGTGGCCTCCATGGGCAAAGGGGTGCGCCGGGCGGCCCCAGCCAGCTGGCGTGCTCCGAAGATGAAAAAGGGAGGGGCTTGCCTTCCCGGTGGCTGGCAAGGACGCCGCGGGCGGCTCGTCGGTGTCCCGGTGACGGCGGGGGCGCTGCTGCACGTGCATGGGAGTGCGCCAAGCAGGCACCTTGACGTGTCCTCGGTGCTCGGGGGCCTCGGCAGATTCGCCTGGGTGCTGGAGCTTCACGGTGGCTGGCAGCGGCCAAGGGCGGGTCCACCTGGGCGGACGGCGCGAGGCCGCGGTGCAATTGGGGCAAGACGGGGTCTTTAGCGCCGGCGACTAGGGCAGCCGGGCGCGGTGGCGAGGCGGAGCTTGATGGCCTAACGCCACGGAGGCGGACGGAGCGCGGCGGAACGGCCGCGCCGCGGGTCATGCCGCTGCGTTGGCGCTGCGGCGCCCGGCCGGCGACGTGAGCGGCTTCCTCCAGGCCGAGGCTGTTTCTGCTTAGTGCCGAAACTCGGGCGGTGCGGGTGTGTGGGCGCAGGCATGTGGAGCGAGGGCATCAAGGCAACCGGCTTGCCGCTCGTGTGGCGTGAACGCGGTGGTGGCCGTGGGTTCGGCGGTGGGAACGGCTCGCCGCGGGTGGTGTTTCCTCGCCAAGGGGCGCGCGTGTTCCCGCGCCGGCCGCACGAAGCCGCTGCCCGAAAGCCGCATCGGCATGCCCGTGTGCGCTGGTAGGCAAGGCTGCGTGGTGCGCGACAGAACGCCCAGCAAGGCCGGCGGCCTTGCCTCCACCGGTAGGGAGAACGCGCGCGCGCCATGGCGGGGTACTCGACGGTGAACGCGGGCGGGCGGCATTGACAAGATGGGGGCTCACCGCCGGGCTCGGGCGGTTAGGGAGCATCGGGGGAGGCGGGCGCTGCCCACCCATCGGATGCGCCTACGGTGGCTAACACGCGGTGGAACGGCCGCGCCACGGCGGCTCTGCCGTGGCGGGCACGGCGTGGCGCTGGCTGACGCGGGGCGCATTCGGTGTGAACCTGCGCTCGGTGAGTTCGTGGCGCTGCCGCCGCCCAGCGCGTGCGCAGGCGTGCGCTGCGCCGCGCGGTGCTCCGAGGCGCGGGCGTCGAGCCACCCAGGCGGGCTCGCGGCAACGCGCCGCCCGGGTAAAACGCAGCGCGCGGCGGCGGCGGGTGCTCACCGTAGGTGTCGGGCGAGAGGGTAGGTGGTGCAGGGAGAGGCGCTGCCGTGATTTAGTCGACGCCGCGCCGTGCCGAGCCGCTGCGGTGACGTAGCCGATCGGGCGGCGTCGTCCTCCTTGGTTCGCGTGGCGGCGTCCGGCGCGCAGTTACCTCCCCGGGTCGCCTTCTCCTTCACGGCCCTTCCTCTGAAGTGGCGTGGCGCGTGAAAGATGCCACCAGCGGCGGCGGGTGCGGAAGCAGAGCTAGGGCACCGAAGGTGCCCTATTTATAAGCGGCGGCGGCCATGGGAGGCGGTGGATTTGGCACATACGCTGCTCCTGGGGCACGTGGAGGACATCCACGCGCCGGGCTAGGGTTTGGGAGTCGCCAGGAAGCCGGGCGCTGGCGCGCCCAATTTGGAGCGGCGGCCGGGCGAAAAAAAAAACGCTGGCTCCCGCGGTGGCGTCAGCAGGCGTCGGCCGCGCCGCCTTGTCGCTGCGGTGCGGGCGCGGGACGAGCCGATGATGGCGGGCATCCGCAGCTACCGTGGCGAGGCGGTTGACGGGAACGGCCAGATGGCCGCTCTTTCTGGCGCCGCGACGTCTTGGCGGGAAGAAAAGTGGGACGGGAAGGAAGGGGATGACAAAGGGGTCCCCGGGCCCGCCTGTCATCGGCGCGCTGAGGAGGAAGGAAGGGCGTGCGCGCCGCCCCCGGCCTTAGGGCCTTAGCTGGCCGGGCCGCGTGAGCACCGGGGAAAAGAGGGGCGGGGCGGCGGGTGGGGCCGCCGCCAGTGGCTTGGCCTCGCCGCCTCTCCCTCCTATTTTTCTTTCCCTTTTTTTTCTATATTCTCCCTCTTCATACTAGGTGCAAATTTATACATATGTACACACATGCATGTCTTTTGCTGGTGGGTAATCCTAGGATAAGCTAGGGTTTGGTCAAGGTGCTTTCCATGGTTGTACACATGTCACCAAGGGTTGATTAATTAATTTACTTAGCATCACATAAAATCATAACTAGGCAAATCACATAAATAAAAGAAAGACAAGATGCTCATGCCACTAAATGCATTTGGGAGCTAGTGCAACTCACTAGGTAGGTTTCCTACATGACACTCACCATACATGGGTTAGTTTTTGAAAAAGTTTTTGAAAGTCGTGATTTTTGGGTGCCGGGTTTAACAGGGATGTTACGCACTTCTCTTACGAGAATCTCGTCCTCGAGATTCAGAAGAAGGCGCACCTTTCAAGAAGAGGGGGTAGAGTATCCGGAGTTCTGATTCCTTCTCCCACGTGGCTTCTTTTCAAGGTGGTTGCTCCAATCGAACCTTGCACATGGGGATTGTGGTGCTTCGGTCTCCTTGGTTGCTCGATCAAGGATACACGTGGGGTGCCCTTGTACTCAAGCGTGTCTTGAGATCCAAGATGTCCGTGGGCACCTGCCGCCCTGGCACCTTCAAACATTTGTGGAGCTAAGATACGTGGAACACGGGTGTACTCCGGCCAACTCCTGTAGCTCAAGCTTGTAGGCCAGCCTTGCCAATCTTGCATATAATACGGTAGGGTCCCACATATCCGGGGCCAACTTCCCTTTCACGTGAAATCTGCCGGTACCTCGAAGTGGGAGATACCTTGAGGTAGACATAGTCTCCTTCCTAACGTGAGATCCCTTCTTCGCTTGTCTGCATAGCTCTTTGTCCGCTTCCGCAAGCCCTCGTGTTCTCTCGCATTTGGGCGACTCTTCTTCAGCTTCTTGTATCTTGGCGGGTCCGAAGAACGACCTCTCACCTACTTCGACCACATGAGTGGGGTCTGGCATTTCCTTCCATACAGGGCCTCGAAAGGTGACATCCTGATACTAGCTTGGTAGCCGTTGTTGTAGGAGAACTCCTCGTGAGACAAGCATTTCTCCCAGCCCTTCCCATACTTGAGTACACAAGCCCTCAGCATGTCCTCCAGGATTTGGTTTACTCTTTCTGTCTGCCCATCCGTCTGTGGGTGGTAAGCGGTGCTGTAATCGAGTCGGGTGCCAATTGCCTTGTGGAGGCTCTTCCGAACCGAGATACGAACCGCTCCTCTCTCTCGACACGATGTGACTCGGGGCACCATGGAGCCTCGTAATGTTGTCGAAGTATAGATCTGCCAACCGATCGCCGGGTAACCCCTTTTAACTGGCAGGAAGTGGGCCACTTTGGTCAGGCGGTCGACAATTACCCATATCGAGTCGTGCCCTTTGGGGAGCGGGCAAACCCGACTATGAAGTCCATGGAGATGCTCTCCCATTTCCAAAGTTGGTACATCGAGCGGCTTTAACAGTCCAAATTGGTCTTTGATGCTCGCCTTGACTCGGTTGCATATGTCACATCTTGCCACATGTCCGGCAATGTCTGCTTTCATACCCCTCCACCACCAAAAGTCTTCTTGAGATCATTGTACATCTTGGTGCTTCCCCGGATGTATGCAGAACTTGAATCATGCCCTTCCTCGATGCAATCTCTTCCCCGAAGCTTCTCCTAGGGGGCACACAGCATTACGATCTTTTGTACATGATTGTGCCTTTGCCCGCCTTCTCTGAATTCAGACACTTGCCTATCCTCATGAGCTCTCGAAACTCGTGGATCTTAGGGCAGGTCTCTTGGGCCTTATGGATTCTCTCTTCAAGATTGCACCGCACTCCTCATGTAAAGTTCATCCGACTCCCCGGCACTTCTTCTAGCTGGAGCTTCTCCATCTCTTGACACAGTTCAGAGGGGCGGCACTGGGTCGTGAGGTAGTGGCAATAGCTCTTTGCGGCTCGGGCGTCTCGACTACATTAGCCTTTCCTGTGATGATAGTGGATCTCCAGGTTGTAGTCCTTGATCAATTCCAACCATCTTCGCCTGTCTCATGTTCAGATCTTCCCCGAGTGAAGAAGTACTTCAAGCTCTTGTGGTCGGTGTAAATGTCGCACTTGTTGCCAATCAAGTAGTGCCTCCAGATCTTCAAAGCATGTACAACTGCTGCAAGCTCAAGATCATGTGTCGGATAGCGTTGCTCGTGTTGCTTCAGCTGTCGGGAGGCATAAGCGATCACTTTTCCGTTTTGCATAAGGACACACCCCAAGCCATGGCCGAAGCATCGCAATAGATCACGAAGTCCTGACGAATATCTGGCAAGGCTAGCACGGGGTAGTGGTAAGCTTCTCCCTACAGAGTCTCGAAAGCTTCTCTCACAATCCGAGTCCATTCAAACTCATTGGTCTTCCTCAGGAGATTGGTCATGGGTCTTGCAATCTTGGAAAAGTTCTCGATGAAGCGGCGGTAGTAGCCCGCTAAACCAAGAAAAACTCCGAATGTCACCACGTTGCGTGGGTCGCTCCCATGCCTTCACGGCTTCAATCTTGGCCGATCCACCGCCACTCCTTCGGCGGTAAGCACATGTCCCAGAAATGCAACTTCTTCGAGCCGAACTCACATTTGCCGAACTTGGCGTAGAGCTGATTCTCGCCTTAGCTTCTCAAGCAATCGCCCTCGATGTCGTTCGTGTTCCTCACCGGCCGAGTAGACGAGTATGTCATCAATGAACACGACGACGAACTTGTCTAACTCGTCCATGAACACCTTGTTCATCATGTTCATGAAGTAGGCCGGGCATTAGTGAGCCCAAACGACACTACCGTGAACTCATACCGCCTGCACTGCGGTAACAAAGGCTGCCTTGGGTATATCTTCGGGCCGGATCTTCATCCGGTGGTACCCCTGATCGGAGGTCAATCTTGAGAAGAACTTGGCATTCCTCAACCGATCAAGCAAGTCATCGATCCTTAGAAGAGGGTACTTGTTCTTGACAAATACGGCATTTAGATTCCCTCGTAGTCTATGCACATCCTCATCGAGCCATCTTTCTTCTTTACGAACAGACAGAGATCCCCAAGGGGAAGCACTAGGCCTGATGTACCCCTTTATCGAAAGCTCCTTAAGCCGCTTCTGAGCTCCTCCAGCCATCGACCGACATGCGGTAGGGTCGCTTGGCAATCGGCCCCTGCGCACTGCGTAAGGTCGATCACGAACTCCACATCACGATCCGGTGGCATTCCCCAAGCAACTCCTCGAAACACATCCGATACTCACATACTACAGTACGCCCTCCATGGTTTTGGCCTTTAGGGCACACAACACGGAGACCGCTTTTGCCGTGGTTGGGCTCACACTGACACATGACCCTTGGGATGGGTAAACTCTACATACCTGGGTGAGCATGAGATCACACCCTTTGTGCCGGGTTAACCAATCCATCCCCAAGATGACATCTAGACCATTAGAAGGAAGAAGGGTGAGGTTGGCTAGAAAAAGGGTGACCCTCGATGTTTATTCTCACTCCCCGACATTTGTAAGCGCATTACCTCAAGTTTCCTAAGGGGGAACTTGTTACAATAGCTCCCCGTCGTGGAGTGACGGGTACGTGATTCTCTCGTGCAAACTTGGATGATATGTATGAGCATGTAGCACCGTAATCAAAAAGCACCGAAGCCTTAGCCCGCTAACCATGAACATACCGCACACCACGCCGGGGCGCCCCGGGCGCCCTCTACTGTGGAGGTGGGTCAGCGGCCGCGGTGGCTCCCGGCACTCCCCGGGCGCCGCTCGACGGGCGGCTTCCGTGGCCGGAGCCGCTTGGTAGTAGCAGCAGTTTTCCCTGTCGGGCAATCCGAGAATCTTGTGGTCGGGCTTGCCACACCCGGGCAAGTGAAAGGGATGCCGCCGTGGGGGTAGACGCGGCAGCCTTCCACGTGTTTCTGCAGGGGGTCTTCCACGCGCTGCACTCGAAAGCAGGGCGGGGTAGTTGGTGGTGTAGGTACCACCACCCCTGCTCACTCTGTAGGGCGCAGCGCGCTTGACGGAAGGGGGCGGAGGTGCGAGGGCAGCCCTCCACGCCACCTCCGGGGAGCGGAGGTGCGGGACGCACCCTCGAACGCCTCTTTCTTCTTCTCCTTCGACGTGATCAGCCTCCAAGCGATCCTTCGATCTCCGTGCACTTGTTCATCATCTCACGGAGGGTGGGCAGGTGTGCCCGAGAGAAAGCTTGATGCGCTGTTTGAGACCCTTCTTGAAGAAGTACATTTTCTTTTTTTCTCGTGTCGGTGTGCCGGGGCATACCGCATCATGGAGGTGAAGCGGTTGCCGCATTCCCCGATCTTCCGGGATCCCCGCTGGATGTTGCGGAACTCCTCCACCTTGGCGCCCATCACCCCTCTCGGCACGTGGTACTGGATGAAGGCCTCCCTCGAACTCCTCCTGTGTGATATGCGCTGGGTCTCGCAGGCATGTCGCCGCCCCACCACCACGCACGTGCCTGACGAAGCCGGTGTGTGCGGCGATGGCCACACACTCCTCGTCCGTGCGTGTGTGAGAGGTCGAGGTTCTTCACGATCTCCTTGAGCTGGGCCGAGGGCTTAATGGCTGGGGTCGTTCGGAGTTGTCAAAGGTCGGTGGCCCAAATTTTCTCAGAAGCCCTGCTTCTGCGCTGGAAGGGCATGGACCTCCGTGGCGGCGAAGAACTCCCCGCCTGTGGTCTCCATCCGCTTGTCCGGCGCCGCATGACTCTAAGAGCGAGGGGCGGCGGCGGAGGCGGAGGCGGGCGGTGGGCGTGGAGCGGAGCCCGCCCAAGTGGTGGGTCAGACAGCACCCCAGCCGGGTGGTGGGTTAGTGCAGCACCCCAGCTGGTGTGGCTGTGGCACTGCTCTCCCTCGTGAACGCCTCCACGACAACCTCGGCCCCCTCCCTGTTGATCGAACGTGTCCGACGCGCCGGGCGCCACGGCGCCACGCCCGCGACCACGCCCACGACCTCGAACCGCCGCATCGGGCGTCATGGGGCGGTTCAACAAGCGGCTAGAGCGGCGGAGGGACATCTGTTAGAGGGGTTGATTAAAGATACCAAGCTTGCATTAAAATTGGGTGGTTAAGTTGTTAGTCAATTAATTTGAAAAACGCTAAAAGTACACTCAATCAAAGAAGCATAAAGATCCATAAAGATTGCATAAAATCCAAGCATCCATTACATTCATTTTATTACATGGCGATGTTCTAGCAGCTACGCTTAGAAGACTCATGAGAAGCGCCTACTCGCAGTAGGCTCCAAAAGGGTGACAATTACTCTATCCTTGGGTAGGTGAGACATGTCTCTAGTGCCACGCAGGGCAACATGTAAGGATGCTAATCTACACTACTAGAAGCATGGGTAGAACACCTAGGTGTCGTAGGGGTGGGGTAGCCGGAGAGAGTGGGGTGGAAGGCTCGGCCCAAGGTGGTGCCGCCGACCGGGTGGAGGTGGTGGTGGTACAGGGTGGAAGGCTCAACAGCCGCATAGCTTTGCTGGTGAAAGAGGTCTGCCGACTCCATCCGGGGAGTCCCACTGGCCGCAGGTGGCTGGTGTCGCCAAGCCGCAGTTGAGCGCACTGCGGCGGGCGAAGTCCTCGACTTAAGGGCGGGCGACGGTACATGGCGGGTACACCGCCGCAGCCGGTGGTACTTGCCGACGCCGCTTGTCCCGACCTCCTCCAGGCCTTCTCCACACGACGGAGCCGGCCGTGAGCGATGCGCTCACTCTTCATGAGCTGCACCCGGGTGGAGCACGTTGTTCCGTGCATGGTCCGCCTCCCGAGTGATCCTCTTCTTCCCCCGCTTGACCTCATTCAGAACCCCTGTAGCGGAGGTTGAAGTTCCCGGTGGCGCCCCTTCTCGCCCCCCCGAGGGCCTCCGTGGTACGAGCCGTGGTACTCTCGAGCTCAAGGACGCCGGCCGTCCAAGTAGTGGTTGCGAGCCCGAAGTCCCCAACCCGGTCTCGAGGTTGGCGATCTCCGCCTGAGTCGCCGTTTCTCCCTCTCGAGCATGGCCTCCCCGAGCGGCGGCTCTCTCTCTCAGCCTCAGCCTCAAGATGAAGCTCGTCCCCGCCTATCCATCTCTACGACGATGTCGCCGGGTCTTGAGCAGAAGCTCCCCTGCATCGGGCGGTTTCGGCCTCCAAGGTCGTTATGTAACGATCCTGGGCGAGAGCGTAGCCGAGGTCACGTCCAGCATGCGGACCAGCCTGGGTCCGACTGCTCGACGACAATGGGGTGAGCCTCTAAGTGGGTCGGAGCGCCGAGTCGGGTGTCGGCCTCCGGGCAGCATGCAGAAGGGGCCGCGGCGCAAGGAGCCGGGCGGGAGTTGCGCACACGGTACGGAGGGGGCCGGCGCGCAACGGACCGAACGCACATGTAGACGGTGGTGTCGACCTCCAGCCTCCGTGAAACCACGGATGCGGCCAGCTTCTCACTGGGCGGCACCTCGATGGAGATGGCAACGATGCCCTCTCCCTCGCTGATGACGCATCGACCTGCCGGGATTAACCCCGAGGTCCAAGAGTTACTCGCGCCAGCAGCAGCCTTGGCGAACCCACCGTAGTGCATCCCGCTGGTCCTCAACTCGCTCGGGCGCCTCCATAGCTGCATTGGTAAAAGGCAACTTTTAGGTTTAGAATATAAGATAAGCCATGCATAAAAAGATGCAAGGTCGGTAAATATAACCGAAGACAAAGAATTCATCCTAATCTATCGGCCATTTCTAGAGGTCTCGTCCCTACGGCAAGTATGGCTCTTGATACCAACTGAACAACCCGCTTTTTCCTCGAGGGAAAAGTCACGCTGCATAATAATGCAATGGCCTCGGCGGGCTCATCGCCATCATCGACAAATCAACGGACCAAAGTGCGCATACAAATGGAATAATTAACTTAGAGAGTACAAGTAGCAGGATTTAAGTACTTTTATTACATCGCCTTCAAGGCGGAATCACACTCTCACACACATACGTAAAAGCATAAGGTAGGTAGAGGCGGATCGACGCTGCCATCCACTTGCGCGCAGAAGCACGAGACTCCTACTCCTCCTCGTCCATCCTCGCCGGTCTCCCACTGATGTTCTCCCCCGAACCACAATGTATCAAGACGATTTGTACCGGCCACTAATCCCACCCATATGAATGAAGCTTGCTATGTGGAAAAAGTGGATGCAAGGTAATCAAAAGGACCTATTTGTGGCTCTTGGTTTCCTATGCATTAACATAATTAAATAGTGTTTGTCAAGTTTTAACCCATTTACATCCATACTCCTCCCATCCATCCCATCCATAACCATCCACTCATCACACCACCCTCACTCAAGTCGACGAGGAAGACTCCCCGCCCTCCTCGGCTTCAACGGCCCTAGGCCGAAAACACCACACCCAGGGAAGAGAAGAGAAAGGACTCCGCCACCAATCATGTGAAGCGTGAAATCATAGGAATGTCCATGACCGACACGGCTATACGTATAGATCGATCAACTCGGGCAGAGTGTGTACACCTGAACCACAAGATCACCATCATCGGCGATGCGCCTCGCCTAGGCCGATACCGAGCCGCCGCCTAACGGGCCCACCGCCATCCTACCACTCACCTGGGACACCCCGAGTCCACCCAAGACGCCGAGATCGTGGAGACGTGGCGCCGGATCCCGTGGGGCACCACGCCGCCCTCGTGAGGGTGTGGGTCTCGACACCGCATTCTCCCTACACTATCACCCCGACAACCTAGTAGTAATGGCAGGGGGCCAGCCTAACCGTCAAGTCGCTTTCCCGCCCATCGAACGAGTGGTGTGCACGAGTGGTCCTATGAACCTTCTCACAACATACCAGCCCTTAGGGGTGACTAGACAGACATCTTCAATAGGGCCCATTGCCCCGTGCCTCAACGGCACCTCCCCGCTCCTGGGCGATTCGCACTACACAAAGGCACTCCTCCCGAACCTTCTTCCAACACATATACCCGCCACAGTACCTCACGTGGGGAATGCCCAGATCACACTCCCCCAAGATGGCTCGTCCCTCATGACTTGCCCTAAATCCCGCCCCCCGCCGACACAACCCTCACTACACACCCAAGACTCACGCCAAGATCTCTCCCAAAGTCCCTGCTTCACGCCTTCGGCACCACGTGCCTTAGCTACTCACGCCCATGATACATTAACAAAGAAAAGATAGTAATAAGTGAGTAGCATCAAGATAAACATGATAAGCGCGAAGTCTAATCCTAGCAAAGCAGTATGCAGGGGATCGGTTTTGACAAGGCATAGGCCGATTCAAACAATCTACCATGCATCCTATAAGGTTAAAGAAGCAACAATTAATAGAGCGCTAGCATTTCTAGTTATTGTATGTCTAGATAGGGGCTAAGAGGTTGGGTGGGACGTGGCACCGGCAATGGGTCGCCCCCCGTGTCCCTGTACCTCGTAAGTCCTCTCCCTCCCCCGGGCCGGCTCCTTCTGCCTCTCGAAAAAGCGTGACATAACACCGCTTTAGCGGCCTCCTATAGAGGTGCACAAAGAAGCAACTGAAAACCAAAAGAAGCAAATGCACTCATGGATAAGCCTATGACCTAGAGCTCATTTTTAGAAAAATTTGGGCACCGGTTTCATATTTTTCTGAGTTAAAATGGATTTATTATGATTTTCCGAAGATTAAATCATATCCGAAAAAGAGAAAATCATTTTATTATTTTCCGAAAATAGGTGACACGTGGCAGGTTGGGATTGGCCGGCTCGTGGGTCACTGACCGGTGGGGCCAGGTCAACGGCCAACGCCGACGGCTCTGAGGGGTTCGACGGGCCGGATCGTGGTCGGGTTGGCCGCCCGGCCCGACACGTGTCGCCAAGGAGGGCGGCCACGGGCGGGCTTGGGCCTCTATCGAGCCGCTGGCTCACGGAGCCGGTGCACGGTGGACCGGGTGCCGGGTGGCAACTGTGAGCCCCTGTGCTTGGTCCACGGTGGACCGCACTCACCTCTCCCTCTCTCTCTCTCGGTCCACCACGAGCCGGGTTCACGGAACCCGCTGGGTCTCTTCCTCCCCTCCTCCGCTCTATGCCGAGCAAGAACGCCGCTGGCGGCGTGAGCTCGCCCTCCGTGGGCCTCCATGGCCAGGGGGCAGGCGCGCGCTTGGCTTCCCCAAATTAGGCGGGCGCTGCGTTCTCGAAGATGAAAAAGGGAGGGGCTTGGCCTTCCCGGTGGCCGGGCAAGTGAGGCCGGGCGTTGCTTCTGTCCGTGACGGCGGCGGCCGTACGGCACGTGCATGGGAGTGCGCGCAGGCACCTGACGCAGTCCCCTCGGGTGCCTGGCCTTGCATTGCCTAAAAGGCGCCGGTGGAGAGCTTCACGGTATCGGGCATGCTCGCCGGGCGGTCCACTGAGGGTCCAGGTCGCCGGTGCAATTGGGGCAAGGCGGGTCTTTAGCGCTTTGGGCGAGGCAGCCGGGCGGCGGTGGCGGCGGAGCTTGATGGGCCTAACGCCACGCCGAGGTGGACGGAGCGCGGGCGAACGGTTGCGCCGCTGGGTCATGCCGGGCGTTATGGCGCGTGCGGCGCCCGGGCGCGACGTGGAGCGGGCTTCCGCGCTGGGCTGGCTGCTCCCCGGCTAGTGCCGAAACCCGGCGGTGCGGGTGTGTATGGGCGCAGTATGGAGCGAGGCATCAAGGCAAACCGCCACGCCGTGTGCGTGGAACGCGGTGGTGGCCGCGGGTTCGCGGCGGTGGAACGGCCTCGCCGTGGTGGTGCTCGCCGCGGGCGTGCGTGTTCGGGCGCGGCCGCACGAAAGTGCCGCCCGGAAGCCGCATCGGGCATGTCTGCGAAGTGCAGGCGGGGCTGAGTGCGGCAGGGGCGGGACGAAACGCCTATGGGGCGCGCCTTGCCCTCCACCGGTAGGAACGCGGGGGGCGCCATGGCGGGTACTTGACGGTGAACGCGGGTGGCGGCATTGACAGACAGGGGGGTCACCGCCGGGCTCGGGCGGGTTAGGAGCACGGGGGCGAGGCGGGCGCCGCCCACCCATCGGACGCGCCTACGGTGGCTAACACGCGTGGAACGGCCGCGCCACCTGCTGGCGCCTCGCCGCGGGCGGGCACGGCGTGGCGCGCTGGACGCTGGGCGACCCGGCAACCTTCCGCCAGCTTATGGAGTTCGCCGCCGCGTAGCTGCGGCGCTGCGGCGTGGCGCGGTGCTGGCAGGCGCTGCGGCGCTGCGTGCTCCGGAGGCGCCGCGCCGAGCTACCCAGCGGGCACAGCGGCAACGCTGGCCCGGTAAACCCATGGGCGGCGAAGGGGGTGCTCACCGTAGGTGTCGGGCGCAGAGAGGTGGGTAGTGGTGCGGTGAGAGGCGCGGTTGCGGACGCAGTCGGCTGCGTCGCGTCGAGCTGCCGCGTGACGCAGCCGATCGGGCGGGCGGCCGTCTCCTCCTTGGCTCCGGCTGGGCGGTTCCTGGGCTGCGGCAGCTACCTCCCCCGGTCGCCCTTCACGGCCCTTCCTCCGAGTGGCGTGGCGTGAAAGATGCCACCAGCGGCGGCGGGTGCGAGCAGTGAGCTAGGGCAATCAAGGTGCCCTATTTATAAGCCGGGCAAGGCCATGGGAGGCGTGGACGGCACACAAGCAGCTCCCCGGGGGCACGTGGAGGACATCCACGCTGCCCGGGCTAGGGTTTGGGAGTCGCTGGGGTGGTGCCGAGGCGCGGGGCGCTGCCCAACTTGGAGCGGCGGCCGGCGAAAAGAAACGCTGGCTCTCGGGCGGTGGCGCCAGCAGGCGGGGCCGCCGCGCCTCCTTGTCGTGGATGCGGCGCCGGGCGCTGACGAGCCGACGGGAAGGGCATCCGCAGCTACCGCGGCGGCGGTTGGGATCGGGAACGGCCAGATGGCCGCTTCTTTCGGGCGCCGCGACGTCTCGCGGGGAAGAAAAGCAGGGGACGGAAAAGAAGGGGATGACAGGTGGGGTCCCCGGGCCCGCCTCGCCATCGGGCGCTTGTGAGGAGGAAGGAAGGCGCTGGCGCTGTTCGCCTGCGGGCCTTAGCCGGGCCGGGCCGCGGAGCACAGGGGAAAAGAGGGGCGCGGGTGCGGCGGGGGCTGGGCTGCTGCTCAGTGGCTTGGCCTGCTGCCCTCCCTCCTATTTTTCTTTCCCTTTTTTTTCTATATTCTCGCCTCTCTTTTCATACTAGGTGCAAATTTATACATATGTACACACATGCATGTCTTTGCTGGTGGGTAATCCTAGGATAAGCTAGGTTTGGTCAAGGTGCTTTCCATGGTTGTACACATGTCACCAAGGGTTGATTAATTAATTTACTTAGCATCACATAAAAATCATAACTAGGCAAATCACATAAATAAAAGAAAGATAAGATGCTCATGCCACTAAATGCATTTGGGAGCTAGTGCAACTCACTAGGTAGGTTTCCTACATGACACTCACCATACATTTTTGAAAGTTGTGAATTTTGGACACTAGGTTAACAGGATGTTACAAGTTTGCAGTGCATTGGCTATTTTGGGTCTTCACCGTTGATTATTTCCATGCTCTATCTCTACGTGTTGCTCATACATTTTCAGGGGTTACCTAGACTAACATGTCACCGACTATTTAGTTTTCTAGAGAATTTACTGTTGAAAAAGTACCAAGTAAAATGCACGTCGTAAGGTCACGAATCAATCGGTGGCAAAATTTCCATTTTGTATCGCAGCAGGCCCATTGAAGTTGCCAGACAGCCGCTCAAACTCGCGAAGCCCAATAAAATCCGAAGCTAAACGGAAACTACTGTCCAGCCTACAAGAGAATGTGTCTTGCTTTCCACTGCCAAAGGCCAAGAAGCTTCCCAAAGCCCACCTGCCTGGCATGAACATAGAGTTGAGAGCCCTCATGGATTCATGTGCTGTTAAGCTAAGACAACGGAGCCCAAAAAGGCCCACTGCCTGGCACAC
>JADLZL010006005.1:0-12590 GCA_015844335.1 Chrysopogon serrulatus | reverse complement strand
CATCTCCAATAGTTTGGTTGCTATCCCTTGTTTTTTTTGCCAAAACATGAAAATACACCCTCCAACAGTTTGGTAAAAGAGGTTGCTATCTTTGGCAAGTTGCCATCTGGTGCCCCGGCACGCGCAAATTTCCGCGGGTTCAGCTTGCCATCGCGCAGAAATTGGCGTCGGCGTTCCTCTCCGCGCGCAATTCTTCCTGCGACGTGGTTCCTTTGGCGCGGCAAAGAAATACCGATCCATGCCCGACGTCGTGCCCCTCTCCCGCAGCGGCTAGGGTAGACGCCGAGCGGCCCCGGCTTCTTGTCTTCGTCGGAAGAAATTCGGATCGCAGGACTCCCGTGTCGCAAGACGTCGCGCGACCCGCTTCTTTGTCTTAAAATCGCCGCCGCCGCGCCCCGGGTTCAGGTAGAGTGGCGGCTCCTATTCCCCTTGAATCTGATGTTGAGACTTGGCACCTACGATCTTCATCCCCATGTCCACTACCGGAATCACGAGGCATTGCCGAGTGCCCGAGGCTTTGCCGAGTGCTTTTCCTCGGGCACTCGGCAAAGGCCCCTCTTTGCCGAGTGTTTGCTCTCGGCAAAGAAGTGCACTCGGCAATGGAAGGTTTGCCGAGTGCCGAGCACTTTCGGCAAAGATATGCACTCGGCACATTCTGCCCTTTTTTGCCGAGAGCTTGCACTCGGCAACGATGGGCTCTCGGCAAAGCCAGCCGTGAGGCAATGCCATCCATCTTTGCCGAGAGCCGGTCGTTAGGCACTCGGCAAAATTGGGGCTTTGCCGAGTGCCCTAGGCCCCGGCTCTCGGCAAAGGTCGGGGGTTTGCCGAGTGCATTTCGTGAGCACTCGGCAAAGATTAAATTTTTTTTTTTCTTTTTTTGCTCTCCAATTTTTTACTTAGCCTTTTTAAATTATATTATACTATGTTTTGAAATGTGGCCTATTTTTCATGTCTTTTGCTATATTCCGTAAGTTTATTTCATTTCATTCCAATTTTTGGGAAAATCCAAATTTGAACCGCACGTGCATCTAATAATGGACTTTAGTGGCTACAAATTTGATATTAGTGTTATTTATGGTATGTTAGGGGTGTGCTAAGGCTTTTACCTAAAATTATAAAGAGCGTTGTCACGAAACATGATGACCCACGCGTGTGCACTTTTTTTTTTTTTTATTCTTAAAAAAGCAAATGAATTCAAAAAATCATGAAATTTGCCACGCAGTGTCATCATTTCATGCGCCGATGTTGTGATAAAAATTTGATAATGTTTCAAGCAAGTTGTCATCTACGTCGCGTTTAAATCCGACAATCCCCGAAGAAGTTTCATAAACATCTAAAGCAATCCGGATGAATCGGACTTCTAGCATTTCTCGCCATTGATTTAAATCTCAATACTTTTTTCATGAGTGAAGTACAGTTTAAAAGGCATTTTAAAAAATTTGGGAATTTTTGAAATTGTTTACTATTTTTAAATTTTTTTTTCAGCTTACCCGCTGTCGAGAGCATTAGGGTTTGCTCTCGACAAAGGCTCTTTGCCGAGAGCCCTCCCTGAGCACTCGGAAAGGAGTAGAGCCGATTTTAAATTTTTTTAAAATTTTTTTTTTTTTTCTTTGCCGAGTGCCTATTCAAGAGGGCACTCGGCAAAAAGGTTAATTTTTTTAAATAGTTTTTTCCCTCGGAAAAAATATATGAAAAAAAATAAAGTTTCTTTGCCGAGTGCCCGACCCACGGGGCACTCGGCAAAGGTTAAATTTTTTGTTTTAATTTTTTTTCTTTTTCTAGGGAAAAATATTTTTGAAAAAAAAATAAAATTTCTTTTAGAGTGCCCGACACTCGGGGCACTCGGCAAAGGCTAAAATTTTTTTTTTAAATATTTTTTTTTTTTTTCTCGGTGAAAAAAATTTGGGAAAAAAAATAAAATTACTTTGCCGAGTGCTTGACACACAGGGGCACTTTCGGCAAAGCTAAAATTTTTTAAAATTTTTTTCTTTTTCTAGAAAAAATTTTTAAAAAAAAAAATAAAATTCTTTGCCGAGTGCCGGATCGCGGGCACTCGGCAAAGAAGGAAAAACTTATCATCCCCACGGCCCACGCACACAAGTCCACACACACAACACACACACACGCACGCACACACCGCCGCCCTTGCTGCTGCCGCCGCCGCCGCCGTCCGGTCCGCCCGCCTCGGCCGCCGGCCAGCAGCCTTCCCCCGGCCGCGCCCCGAGCCCCGCCCGAAGCCGCTGCCTCGGCTCGCGCCACAGCGGCCGCCGCGCCGCCTCGACGTCGAGCTCCGCCGGCAGCCGCCCGGCCTCGCGTGAGCTCCTCCGCCGGGCCGCCAGCCCGCCCCGCCCGGCCCGCGTGGGCGACCAGCCGGCCGGCTGCCGCCGCAGGCGCCCCGGCGACGCCAGCGCCAGCCCCGCCCCAGCCCCGGCAGCCCGGCCAGCTGCCGTCCCGGCCACCAGGACAAGGCGGCCACCCGGCTCACACCCTCCCCTCCCCGGCCGCCCCCACGGCCAGCCACCCGGCCGAGTCGCCGGGCCGCCCCACGGCAAGGCGAGGCAGCGCCGACCCTAGTGCGGCTAGGCCGGTGGCCGGCCTCTCTCGCGGCCACCGGTGGCAGCCCTCGGCCCTCCCCCCAGGCCCAGCCCCCCCGCCCCGAAAGGAAGCAGGGAGGGAGCAGGAGGAGGGAGGCAAGAGGAAAAAAGGGGGGAGGAGGGAGAGAGGAGGAAGAAGGAGGGAGGGAGGGAGGGAGGAGGAAGAAGCCGGCTGCCGCCCCCCCCGTCCGTGTCCACGCCGCTCCGTTGTTCCCCGACACCACCCCCGGTCCCGGCTAGGTTGTCGCTGAAGCTGCCCCGCTTGCCGCCCTAGGCACGGTCGCCGCCGCCACCGCCGTTGTTCGAAGGTAAAAGAGCCGTGCCATGGGTCTAGCGTATGTGGTTGTCGGCCATCGAAGTCGTCGATGTGGTTGTCCGCCATGGAGCCGCGTTGGTGTAGATGTTTGACCATCGTGCCGCCGATGTGGTTGTCCGCCATCGAGCCGTTATATGTGTCTTATTGCGGTGTCGGATTTGTGACCGTGCGGGGGAGGTGCTGTCCAAATTTTGAATTAATGTTATGTGTTTATTTTTTTTTGCGAGAGAAGACCCCGTTGGAGCCGCTCGCTCGAGTTGACCCCGTTGCGGTTAAACTGCACGCACGGCGTCGCCTCGCCACGCACCGACTCGCCACGGCCCCGCTAGCCTGACTGCACCGCCACCTAAGGTATAACCTCTGTTTCCGTATCTGGGTCATAGGTCACGTCACCAAGTTAGGCGTCTCCCGTTCGAAAGAGATACGTTTGTCGGTATGCGGATCTTTGCATATCGAAAACCGTGACCTGTTTCGAATTGTCCACGCTTGGACAGCCCCAGCATGCGTTGTTGGGGAGCTAGTTTCCGTTATGCGCTCCGATTGGAGACGAGTTTCGGCATCACCTCCCCTGTTGTTCTCCGGAAACACGATCTCCCCTGCCGGGCGTGTACCTGGAGAACAGCCGGGAGGTGCTGCCGAAATTCTGTCTCCGATGGGAGCAGACAACGGAAACTAGCCCCAACAACGCATATGCGGGTGGGATTAGGACCTATCCTCACCTAATAGAGATTAGGAGGCCGGTGTAGGTAAAATTGATTGTTATGTTTCTCGTTAATGTATATGTTAGAAGTGGATGATCGTGGATCGGATGTACACGGGCCACCCAAGTGATCGTGATTATACAAATGAATGGATTGAGAAAACATATTTGTTCTTGGAGCAAGCATTCAATGAGGCCGCTAAAGGAGCGAGTCGGGTTCTCGTGTCCCCGCAGTAGGTGTGCTAATCGGAAAAGGCAATGCAAGGATACCATGGGAAAGCACCTTGTCAAGTACGGGTTTACCCCGGACTATACCCGATGGGTCCACCATGGTGAAGCCCATCGAATGAGAGAGGAGGTGGTGAGAGCACGCGTCGAGGAGTTTGATGCCGATGCCGGGTAGCGCATATGTTGTTAGATGACTTTCATCAAGCACGCTTTGGTGATGGACGTACGGATGAGGAGGAGGAGCCGTAGGCCACCGCTAAGGCATTCTATGATATGTTTACTTCTGCACGTCAACCGCTTCACGGCCACACAAAGGTCTCGCTTAGACGCCGTTGGCCGCCTAATGGCGTTAAAGTCTCAGCTTAGTATGAGTCGAGACGCCTCGACAAGATGTCGACAGCTTGTTGGTAGCTTGCTTCCGCAGGGCTCACATTCTTCCCGAAGAGCACGTGACGAGTCGTAGAGACGCCGTGCCCTTAAGATGCCGTATGATCGATACATGCATGTCCGAATGGGTGCGTTCTATTCGGGAAAGAACACGCGGAAGCAAAGTACGCCCGATGTGTGAATCCTCTAGGTATCCGGAGGTAGAGTCTGCCGATGGCCGAAGAGGCAGCCTTGACATCCCCGTGTCGGGCCGTAAGGCACCTCCCTTTCATACCGAGGCTCCAACGGCTATACATGACCGAAGAATCCGCCAAACAGATGACATGGCACAAACATGGCAAACGATACAATCCCCGACAAGATGGTGCATGTATCCGATGGTGAGGCGTGGACCCACTTTGATGGCATTCATCATGAGAAGGCGAAAGAGGCTCGTAATGTCCGTGTTGCGCTTGCGACATGCACGGGTTTAATCCTTTTTGGCATGATGGCTGCGCCCTACTCATGTTGGCCCGTGTTTGTGATCCCCCTCAACCTTCCTCCCGGTGTGTGCATGCAAGCACAACACATGTTATTAACGTTGATCATTCCCGGACACCCGGGGAATCATATGGGTGTGTACATGGAGCCCGTGATTGATGAATTGATCAGTGCCTGAAATGGGGTATGGACATATGACCGTGCTACAAAGAGAAACTTCAGGATGTATGTGTGGTACCTTTACTCCATGCATGATTTCGCTGCGTACGCCATGTTCTGTGGCTGGTGTGTTAATGGGAAGTTCCCTTGTCCAATCTGCAAGGAAGCTCTGAGGTTCATTTATCTGAAAAAGGGTGCTAAGTTTTCGGGTTCGACCTGCATCGACAGTTCCTCCCGCTTGACCATCCATTCGCATTTGACAAAAAAACTTTACCAAAGGACTCGTGGTGACGGACCCTCCACCCCGGATGTTGACTCCTCGCCGAGGTTCGTGAAAGGATAGAAGCCCTTGAGCTCAACTCGAAATGTGATGGCTTTGTGGGGTATGGTCTACAACATATGTGGACGCATATGTCGGGCTTGACTCGGCTTCCCTATTTTGATGACCTCCTACTTCCGCACCACATCGATGTAATGCACACGGAAAGGAATGTCGCCGAAGCACTCTGGGGAACAATCATGGATATTCCCGAAAAGTCGAAGGACAACCCTAAGGCTAGATTGGATCCGCAATGTTGTGCGACAGACCAAAGTTAGAGATGAGGCCTTCTAGACGTGGCAAGACATGGACAAGGCCCCCCTGCGATTATATATTGAAAAGGCCACAAAGAAGGGAAGTTCTAGAATGGATACGCACTATAATGTTCCCCGATGGATACGCAAATTAATCCGAGGAGAGGAGTGAAGTTAGACACTCTACGAGTCTTAGGGATGAAGAGTCATGACTACCACATCTGGATTGAACGCCTTCTCCCAATGATGGTGCGAGGCTATTTCCCCGAGCATGTTTGGCTAGTCATGGCGGGAGTTGAGCTATTTCTTCCGCCAGACTATGTGCCAAGGAGATATCTCGCACCGTGATTGCGCACCTCCTCGAAAAAATGGCACCCGCTTTGATCTGTAAGCTAGAGAAGATATTTCCACCGGGCTTCTTCACTCCGATGCAAAGATCGATTTTGCACCTCCCATACGAGGCACGAATGGGGGGGCCCGCAAGCACCATTGGTGCTATCCAAATCGAGAGAGTTCTAAAGGTTCTTCGAAGAAATGCGTAAAACAAAAATAAAATCGAGGCTTCCATGGCGAGACACATATCCTCGAGGAGGTGTCCAACTTCACAACAACTTATTATAGTGACAACCTTCCGAGCGCGCATAATCCTCAGCCTCGTTACAATGATGGTGGAAATGACTCGAACCTAAGTCTTTTCCGAGGGCAACTCGAAAGCGCGAGTGGATCGACAAACAAGATCTTGCTATATGATGAGTGGCGCGCTATCATGTTCTATGTGTTGACCAACCTTGACGAAGTGGAGCCATATATCACGTAAGTAGTGAACGCACTTGTTCCATACACTAACATTATTTCTTGCATCTAACTCCTATGATCTCGTTGGTATAGGGAATTTCTTCATGAATACTGGGCGTCAATCGCGCCCTCCTAACCCCAGAAAGCGGATGCTCTTCTTAGAAACGGTCCGGGAAATGGCAAACCTGAATTCATTTCATGGCTCAAGAAGAAGGTACCGTCCCCATTTAGCTCGTATTTAGTTACATCTTTCGAGTTGCATGCCAACTTTTCGTATGTGGTCTTGGTTTGCAGGCCCAAATTGATACGACTATGACTCCCGAGTTGAGACAAGTTGCCGATGGCTTTGGCTTTAGGGTCAAGTCATTCGCTGGTTATGATGTCAATGGATATCGCCTCCCACACAACGGGCTACGAAAGCGACTTCATCGAAACCGAGAACAACAAGTTCGGGGGGTTTTTACGCCCGGCCAAGATGGGGTCGAGTATTATGGAAGAGTGCAAGAGATATACGAGCTCACTTTTCATGGTTCAACGCCATTTACTCCCCGTCATATTCAAATGCCACCGGGTTTGATCCTCGCGGTAACGAGACGGACTCATTCTCATCTTGGTCTAGTCGAGATTCGACAGATACCACCCTACCCGGAGATGATGTGTATATTGTGGCCCAACAAAGCGACACAAGTTTATTATCTCCCTTATGCATGCCAAAGCAATGAGTACCGAAGGGTTAGGATATTGTGCATAAGGTACCGCCACACGGCAAATTACCCGTCCCCAAATGATGACGACTATAACTTCAATCCAAACACATACGAGGGAGAGTTCTTTTCAGTCAAGGGCTAGATGGGAGGTTCGAGATAGACTTGACCGAAGCGATAGAAATGGAAGTTGGCCAAGAAATTGTTGATGACGAGGACGATGGAGATGAGGTTGAAAATGTGAGAGACTTACAAATGCTTGAGCGACATCGTTTAGGCAACAACGACGAGGACGACAATCCTCCATTGGGCGGGTCGAGTACTTTGACATGTTTGATACCGACGATGAGGCTTATGATCCCGATCATGAAGATTATACTTAATACATGTAATGCTATTTTTTTATGTGATACCTTACGTTGTTGTTCTTACAAATGCTTGGGTTTTGTTTATTTAACCTAATTTTCTAATCATGTCTTATTGGTTCTTGTCAAATGCAGGTGCTTCGTTGAAGATGGTGGGCGGCCGGGCTGGTGAACCTGCCCTCGTTGTACAACAAGAAGAAAAGCTGCAGCATGGCGGCCGCAAATGAGGGGACCTCCAAATAGAGGCGTGGGCGGAGGAGCAGGCGTACGAGGGAGCCGTCACCTCCTGGGACCGTGGAGCGAGGACGAGCAGGTGAGCAGGACGAGGCCGAGGACGAGGTGATAGCTCCCCTGCACGGACGAGGACGAAAGCGGGAGAGCAGGAGCGGAGGAGGAGGAGGACGCGGTGGGTGCTGGTTCTACTTCTTCCGGTACCTCGTCGAGTGTGTACTTACGCGGTCCCGCGAGTCTCCCTCAGCAGCATACCACACCCGACAAGGCGGCCGGTGATTCGCCCCGAGGGCCAAAAGTAAGTAACTTCCATGGTATTACTATTTTATATGACATATTAGGAATTGAATTGTAAACTAATGCTATTGGTTAACCACTTTTCAGGAACCGGTTGGTTGTGGTGCCGGGTGAGCACTCGCGCCCACCAAATAACGCCCCGGGTCTTCTCTCGTAAGACGCACTACCCCGGCCCGGTGACGTCACGCCGAATGAGGAGCCTCCCCGGACGTTCGAGCACTTCGCCGTTGCCCCGCATCCGAACATCAAAACAAGGCGGCGTGTCTTGCATGAGTTCTGGTAAGTCTTTTATCCAACCCTAGCAATCTTAATGCATCAAATTTATTGCACTTATCTTCAAATAAGAAATTGACCCTTTATGTTTTGCGTGTAGACTTTTTACAAATGCGAGGAGGGATACGAGGGGCAGGGGCCTGTGCATGTGTCACTAGGGCCTGCAAGAAGCTCGTCCACCGACATTCACTACGACGCGTCTCCGTGCCATCGTCAATTACCATGGCATCATCCTTGGGGAGAAGGTCACCAAAACACAAGCGAGGACGATGACGCTGACTCGGGACCAGTACCTCGCGGTATATAAATGATATGATCTTTCAGTTTACACATGTCTACTTTGATCTACTTATATGTGAAATTGTGACGTGCAAGTGTTGCCCCCGGTGGTGCTCCGCCCACCAAGACTGGCTGGGAGCGATCGTAGACAGTGGTGTGGTCCGGAGTGGGAGGAGACCCACAACGCTAAACGGGAGTGCCGCTTGATGATGCCCGGCGTATCGCACCATCAAGGCGGCCGCAACCTCGCCGGATACGCAAGCGCCTGGGTAAGCTAAGTTGATGATTCTTCCCTCACTAACTCGTGATTCTAACTCGTGGTCATTCCTTCACTACTTCGTTTCTTGCGCCTCAAGCCCATGGTGGCGCGCCTAGCCCCATCTTCAAGGCATTTGCTATGGCGCACAAGGGCAAGGCGTCATCCGACGTCTCGTACAACCCGGAGGACCCGCCCGAGGCATACACCAACGCCAGCGTGCACAGCCGCCTCAGCGAGTACACGTCCGCGGCGAGGACGGTACGCGGCGAGGACTACGATCCGAGCACCTAGGACCTTGACCCAGAGATCGTCATGAGGGTAGGCGGAGGAAAGAAGCATGGGCGGTGCTTGGATGGGCGACGGCGTCATCGACTGGCCTCGACTCCCACTCTCTCCCAGTATGCGAGCACGAGCACGGACGGACGCAAAAGCGTGCCCATACGCCCACGGGCGCCCGGCTTCTAACTTCGCTTACGCCACACTCGAGGTAATTTCTTTTGTAGTAAACTTTAATCGATGGCGTTTCAATTATTCTAACTCCACCTTCGCATTACCGCGGGCCGGGATGGAAGCGAAAAAGGGGAGGCGTTGGAGCGGCACCCGAGGCGGTACAGGCCCGGCTTCGAGGCCGAGAGGGCCGTGCGTGAGCGGCGAGGCGAGGATGGCCCGGCTCATCGCCGTCGGCCAGATGGGGGCACGTTCGGGGATGGAGCTCCCACAACGATTCTGGCTCCAAAGTAGTGCGGCCTCGGTCTCGGCCTCGGCCTCGGCCTCCTCACTTTGGGACTCTGTAAGTATAAATGTGTATTAGTTTCGTTCGAACTTTGGTCATCACACGTACTAACCGGTCTCTTTTTGTGCAGCCTCGGTCGGCGGGTTCGAACAACCCGGCTTGGCCTATTTACGATCGCCCACGGCCTTCACCGGGGGACGGGGGGGCGGGGTTGGCGTGGTGGGACGGTGAGTTGGCTCTTCGAGGTTTGTGAGTTTGTCCCCGATCGTCCGCTTCTATTTTTTTAATAATGCACTTGACCCTTATGAGATTTAGAGACTTGTGATGCACTTGAAACATTTGTGATCGGATTGTGGTCGAATTTGTGATGTATTGTGATGTAATGTGATCGGATTTGATATATGCGATGTGGTTGTGATATATGCGTTGTGGATGTGCCGTGGATGTGATTTCGTGATGTTTATGTGATATATGTACTGTGTATGTGATATATACCGTGTGTGTCTTTGTGATTTAAAGAAAAAACAAACCGAAAAAAAATTTATGGTCACTTTGCCGAGTGCAATGACCAAAAGCACTCGGCAAAGTGACCATATTTGCCGAGTGTCGTGGTCAAGGCTCTCGGCAAAGAAGTTTTTAAAAAAATCAGAATTATCACTTTGCCGAGTGCCCCATGAGAAGGCACTCGGCAAAGAATTTTCAAAAAAAAAAAAATAATTTCTTTGCCGAGTGCCCCATGGGAAGGCACTCGGCAAAGAATTTTCAAAAAAAATTTCTTTTGCCGAGTGCCCTGGTGAAGGCTCTCGGCAAAGAATTTTTTTAAAAAATTAATTTCTTTGCCGAGTGTCTCAGGTGAAGGCTCTCGGCAAAGAATTTTTTAAAAAAATTAATTTCTTTGCCGAGTGCCCCGCCGCCGTGAATAACGGCCGCCGTTAATCGTTACTTTTCTTTGCCGAGAGCCACTTTTTGGCACTCGGCAAAGCCTTTGCCGAGTGCCCGAAAAAAAAAGCTCGGCAAAGAGCCCGCTGTCGATAGAGGCTTTGCCGAGAGCTCTTTGCCGAGAGCTATACTCGGCAAAGGCTTTGCCGAGTGTTTTTTGCCCTTTGCCGAGTGTCTGAGGCACTCGGCAAAGAACTGAAATCCCGTAGTGGTCGTAGATAGGGTAGTCCTCAATCTGGTAGGCCAAGGACGCTCAATATATCCATGCCATGCTACGGTAGTCTGATCAGTACAAGATCATTGTTTATCGTTTCAGAATGTCGTGTTGGGGTTCCTAGTCTTGATTTGGTGCGTTCCAGTAGTTTATTTGTAATTTGATTATAGTAGGCGCAAGTAGTCAATAAATTATGCAAGTTATCCGTGAATGTTAATCTGATATTGATGATATGGTTCCTGTTCAGGGTCTATTGATAGCGTCATTGTAAATTGAATCCTTTGCCATGAATTTTTGTAGTGATGGAAGGAGATCCAAATTTCTTTTCTGCACAAAATAATGTCATTATGCGTAAGAAAAATTCCCTAGACATCCTGTACCTGAAGAAAATAAAAAAAAGTTTTACAACTCTAATAATATTTGAGCACATTAAAAAATTAATTGGATGTTAAAGGACAAGAACCTTCGACGGAAAATTTCGGGTCCGTATGTTGGATTATCCGTCAAATAATCTCGATACATCCTGTCATGTATCACGACGAAGATATCTATGACCTTTGACAGAGCACGGGATCTCTTCCTAGGCATGATTCCTGACCAACAAGTATTCAGAGCGATGGGAAACTCTTAGCAACACAGAGGGAAAAAAAGGGAAAAGATAAGTTAAATCGATTCTATCTATTGTGAATTTAATTGACATATAGTTGAGCAATTGATTTACTGAATTTTTAATTGATTTACTGAATTTGATTGGCATATAGTTTATTGATATGTATAAGTATTCGTTATTTTTCATGCTATTATCCTTTTATACTGTATGCAATCCCGGCGTCTGAAGATTGAACGGCGGAGCAGCGTCGAAGATAGGTCGCGGCGGCGCGGCGTCCTTCACGCATGTGACCAGCGGATCGTCGCGGCGTCTATGGCGCGAGGAGGCCAAAAGTCAGTACTAGGTGGGCTTAATTTTTTATTTTTACCAAGTTGGAATAGCAAACTATTGGAGAGAAGTCTTTTTTTCACTTGCCAAATAAATTAGCAACTTGCCAAAACTCAAGATTTGACAAGTGATTTCTACCAAACTCTTGGAGATGCTCACGTCATAGATGAAACCAGGTGGGTGCCATAAGTAGGACTGCAAATTAATTTAGCAACTTGTAAACTGTTCAATTAAGTACAAAAAACTTAACAGGTGGGTGCAATTTGGTCCAATAACTTGTAAGCTGCTTAAATAAGTGTAATAATTGAATAAATTAGTACATATAAGATCCAAACGTCACTAGCATGGCAAAATTTGTACTCAATAGTTACTCACAAAAATTAATGGATAATCAAGCAAGTATAAACATCTAAATCAATAATGAACAATACTACATTGGCTATAATCTACAAAAGATGATCACATTTTTACACGAGGATGATCATGGTTATAAAGGATCCGACTCACAGATATGTTTCATAGTCAATTAGCATAAGAAATTGATAGGATTATAACCAAGCTTGTTCTTTCAGTGGCAGGAAACACGCTCGTCAGCAGCGAGACTTCTATAGCACCTGGTGCGACTTCATCAGTAGGGTTTTTATTTAGTAGTTGGTGATCAAGACGCATGTGGTTCAGTCAGTCTTTCTAAGTGTGTTCTTTCAATGGTAGGTGATGTGCTCGTTGACAACAAGCGGTGTGACTCCATGAATCTCAAAATTTATTGATTCATTCCCAGTCTTTTAGAGGTGTTATTCAGTGGTACGCATTACGGTACACCTACTTATTTTATGAATGATGATGTTGTTTCTATAGACCGACAAAACAATTTATTAACTTATAGCAAACCTAGAATTGTTTGTTTTGGACCAATGTAGCAGTTTTAGTGATGAGAGTGAAACAGATTTATTTTTGACTTTACTTATACTAATGAACTAACTTATTAGGTCTTTCTTCTCAACATATTTATATACGAAAAATCAAACTACTATCTTTTTTTTGTAATTTTTAAATTTGTATTTAACTATTTAGTGATTATAATTATGGGATTTCTGTTTAGCATCTTTTCTTCCCAATTTATTTTGACA